>JAABOM020015760.1:0-19021 GCA_011800125.2 Solanum clarkiae | reverse complement strand
AAATCTTATGGTAATAATTTATTTGACTAGATCGTGGTGCTACGGGTTCCATTCAAAAATGAAAGGCCAAAGTGTTGATTGACCGTGATTTGACTAAGGCAAGTGGACTTTCAAAACTTTGTAATTCTCGTGAAATTCTCAATTTTTCTCTCTCCTACGTGCTATACGTGATATTTTAACATTATAAGAGATGAGATGATTAAAAATATAAATGTGAGTTGGCATGTTATTATGGTATTTGAATTGATAAATGTGGTGAAGTGATGAGAATTCTGTATTTTTGATATATATATATATTGTTGTGGTTGGAGATAATGAGTGAATTTGTATGTGGAATTCATATCATGTTCATTCATTCCATGACACGCATATTTGCATTGATTCTGGATATTGATATGAGTGAGATGGAAAGTATTGAGACCGAGGTCTTTACCAGTTGAGATATGATGCCGAGGTCTTTGCCGACGAAATTATGATGTTGAAAACTTTATGATGATATTGTGATGCCGAGGTCTTTGCTGAATTTATGATGATATTGTGATGCCGAAGTTTTTGCCGGCGATGATGTGATGTTGAGATATTTTTCAGTGATGTTGTAATGCCGAGGTCTTTGCCAGTGATTATTACATAAGCATTGCATTTCACCCTTGCATATTATTTCATAGCATGATGTTATTCTTATGATTGATTGTGCTATCATTTTTAGCTTGTGTTTTGGAATTGTGATATGGTGAAATACCATCTTTATTATGTATTATGTATTGCTGGGTTGGAATAACTTTCTGTGCAGGTTGTAATCATGGAGATCGATTGGGATGAAAGGAGTTTGTGTATTCTATTAGACTTCCTTTGTTTTGTTAGTTGACTTGCTGGGTACCACGTGGTATTTGGTACTCACCCCTTGCTTTTACACTTGTGTAGGTTGTGAGCCCGGATAGTGAATAGTATTTTCCTTGATCCTCCGAGGCTTCCCAGGAGACGTAGAGAGGTAGCTGTTGTCATCTGACTGACTCTCTTGTTCCTATTTCCTTTGTACTTGTTCTATTCGAGAAGAAGGATAATTTGGACTTGTATTTCTTTGATTTTTTGTATTGTTAATGGCTTGTACGCGTGACAACCAAATCCTTGGGAGGCATTTAAGTTTATGGAAATTCTCAGCTTTAGTTATCTACTCTAGTTAATTACTTTCTCGCGATATGTTTATTATCCCTTTGAGTTAAGGCTGACTTATTCTGGTGGGATTGAGCAAATGCCATCACGCCAATTTTTGGTTGTGACAGTTGGTATCATAGCCCTAGGTTCATAGGTCTCATGTGTGTACAAGCCAAGTCTAAATAGAGTCTCGAGAATCGGTAAGGAGACGTCTGTACTTATCTTGGAAAGGCTATGAAGACTGTTAGGAAACTTTATTTTATGCATTCTCTCTCATCGTGAGTAGATATGAGTGATGCCTATGTTCTCTTGACAGATGGAAAGGATTAGAGCTACTACTACTGCTGGTAGAGGTGAGGCTACTGCCGAGACAATTGTTGAGACCCCAATTAGAGGTAGAGGGAGGGGTCGAGCTAGAGGTCGTGCTCGTGGAGTGGCATCAGTGAGAGGGCGTGCCCGAGGAGTAGCACCAGTTAGAGGTCAGGATAGAGGGGCTTCTCCAGAGCCGTAAATAGAGATTAATGAGGATCAGACCCTTCCAAAGCCTACAACTACACCTTTACTTCAGGACACTCTGTTGAGGATGATGGGTATGCTCGAAAACCTCACTCAGGGGGGTGGTACGACAGGCACGCAGGGAATTTCCCAACCGAGAGTGGAAGAACAGACTTCACGGCAGCATCAGGGTGTAGTTCATCAGGATCAGGTGGGGCAGCCTCCAGTGGTCCCTGCACCAACTAATAGGGCACAAACCACTCCAGAGGTAGTCCTAGTTGCAAATGATCAACTTAGTTATGAAAGATTTCAAAAGATGAGACCACCTCAATTTCAGGGAAGTAAGAATAAGGACGCCTATGAATTTCTGACTTTGTGCCAAAAGATGCTAGATACAGGGGGTTAGTTGATCAGCGTGGTGTCCGTTTTCTGGACTTCAGCTCTTTGGACCAGCCAGGGAGTGGTGGAGGACTTATATAACATCTAGACCAGGATCCCCTCTACTGGATTGGGGTGTGTTGTCTAATGCTTTTAAGGAGCACTTCATTCCTTGGAGTGTGCGAGAAGAGAGCCGATTGAGGTTTGAGGACTTAAGGTAAGGAGGTATGACTGTTACTGAGTATGAATCCCGTTTTTTTCAATTATCCTGACATGCCTTAACTATGATTCCAGATGAAAGGGAGAGAGTCCGTAGATTTGTGAGAGGTTTGAACTTCTCGATTAGACCCTATGTATTCAGAGCAGCTCGTGAGGGGGCTTCTTTCCAGTCTATTGTGAGCACTGCCAAGGAGGCAGAGTTGCTGGTTTGAGAAGAGTTTGGAGATCCTAAGAAGGCTCGTACTACGGGTCAGTTTTCAGGTACCTCATCTGAAGGTAGAGAGTTCTATAAAGGGGGTAGCTCATCCTAGCGTAGAGGACCAGTTCATACATCATTGCCTGCTTCTGAGGGTGGTCAGACACATCATAGGTCCCAGAGTTCTACCCGCGGTGGTCATAGTAGTTCTCTTGGTGGACAAAAGTCCTTTACACCGAGGTCTTGTTTTGAGTGTGGGGATCCAGGACATTTGATTCAACAGTTCCCTTTTCAGACTCATTCAGGACCCCATCGTACTAATTCGGCAGCTCCAGTTAGAGATTCGGCTCCACCGGCCAGACGTCAGGGCAGGGGTCAAACTGCTAGAGGTGGCAGGACTCCAGACAGTGGTACTTTGGTTCCATGTGGTAGATATTGAGGTGTAGCTCAGATTGGGGGTGGGAGAAGAGCTCAATGCTATGCGTTTCCTGGAAGACCCGAGGCAGAGGCCTCAGACGCAGTTATTACAGGTATTGTTCCAGTCTTTCATCGGCCTGCATCTGTGTTATTTGATCCCCAATCTACCTACTCTTATGTGTCTACATACTTTTCATCTGGGTTTGAGTTATTATGTGATCGGATGTCCATGCCCGTGCATGTTTCTACATCAGTAGGTAAACCTTTAGTGGTGGATCGAGTATATCGATCTTGTCTTATTTCTTTGGCTGGATATGATACTTGGGTAGATATGACTATTCTGGATATGGTAGATTTTGATGTTATCTTGGGGATGGATTGGTTTTCTCCCTATCATGTTATCCTTGACTACTACACAAAAATTGTGACCTTATCCATGCCCGGTGTACCAAAGATTGAGTAGAAGGGTGATAGTGGTTCTTATCCTAGTAAAGTTATCTCCTACACTTATGCCCAAGAATTGATTGATAAGGGGTGTTTGTCCTACTTGGCTTTTATTCGAGATACTAGTATTATCACCTTCTATAGAGTCTATCCCTGTGGTTCAGGAGTTTATCGATGTGTTTCCCACTGACCTTCCAGGTGTTCCACTCTATAGGGATATTGACTTTCCCATTGACATAGATCCAAGCACTAAGCCCATCTCCATTCCTTCGTATAGAATGGCTCCAGCTAAATTGAAAGAATTGAAAGAGCAACTTCAAGAAAAGTAAAAGATTTATTTGCCCTAGCGTGTCACCTTGGGGTGCCCCAGTCTTATTTGTGAAAAAGAAAGATAGGTCCATGAGGATGTGTATTTGATTATAGGCAGCTGAACAAAGTAACTGTCAAGAACAAATATCCTCTTCCTGATATTGATGACTTATTCGATCAGCTGAGATTAGAGCATCAACTATCCCTAAAACAGCTTTTTGAACTCATTATGGCCACTATGAGTTTGTGGTGATGTCTTTTGGGTTGACTAATTCCCCTACAGCATTCATGGAGCTAATGAATAGGGTGTTTTGTCCGTACTTGGATTCTTTTGTGATAGTATTCATTGATGACATCTTGGTATATTCCAAAACTGAGGCTGATCATGTTCGTCACTTGAGGCTAGTACTACAGAGGTTGAGAGAGGAAAAGTTACATGCGAAATTCTCCAAGTGTGAGTTCTGGCTTGATTCAGTAGTATTCTTAGGGTACGTGGTGTCCAAGGAGGGGATTAGAGTGGATCCGACTAAGGTGGAGGCAGTTAGAGGGTGGGCAAAGCCTACTTCAGCTATCGAAATTCGCAGTTTTGTGGGGTTAGCCAGGTACTATTGACGGTTTATTCAGGGGTTTTCTTCCATTGCAGCCCCATTGACTAGGTTGACTCAGAAGATTGTAGCCTTCCATTGGTCTGATGAGTGTGAGGCGAGCTTCCAAAAGCTCAAGTCATTGTTGACTTCGGCTCCCAGTCTGAAATTACCTGAGACAGGTGTGGACTTTACTGTATATTGTGATGCATCAGGAGTGGGGTTAGGTGGTGTATTGATGCAAAGGGGTAAAGTGATTGTCTATGCTTCTAGACAATTGAAGGTTCATGAGAAGAATTATCCTATCCATCACTTAGAGCTAGCAGTTACGGTTTTTGTTCTTAAGTTGTGGCGTCATTACTTATATAGTGTACATTGTGAGGTCTTCACTGATAATAGAAGCCTTCAATATATATTCAATCAAAGGGATCTAAACTTGAGGTAGCGTAGGTGGATAGAGTTGCTAAAGGACTATGATTTAACCATCCTATATCATCAGGGGAAGGAGAATATTGTGGCTGATGCCTTGAGTAGAAAGATTTCTAGTATGGGGAGTCTAGCCACCATTCGAGTGGAGGAGCAACCTTTGGCCAGGGATGTTCAGCGTCTAGCTAATGGCTGGCGCCTTTCGAAGCACTTTCTCTTTCTAGTTACCGCTGTTTTTTGATTGCAGCTACCGCTAGTCAGGTTACAACTTTCTGATAAGGGTAGTGTACTTGCTTTTCTTGAGGCTCGTTCTGCCTTGATGGACCAGATTCGAGAGCATCATTTTGAGGACGAGAAGTTATGCCTCATCAGAGACAAAGTAACCAGAGGAGAGGCTAAGGAAGCAGTGCTTGATCCTGATGGTGTTTTAAGGATTGGAGGTCGAGTTTGTGTGCCTAAGGCAGGTGATTTAATTAAATTGATTCTTGAGGAGGCTCATTGAACTCGTTATTCCATTCATCCAAGAGCAGCGAAGATGTATCATGACCTGAGTCAGCATTATTGGTGGTGTGGTATGACGAAGGATATTTCAGCGTTTGTGGCTAAGTGTTTGACTTGTCAGCAGGTTAAGTGTGAGCACCAGCGGCCTGGAGGTCAGCTTCAGAGGATGCCATTCCTACATGGAAATGGGAGCGAATCACTATGGATTTTGTGGTGGGTTTGCCCACTACTGTAGGCGGTTATGATTCTATCTGGGTAGTCATGGATCGATTAACTAAGTCTGCCCATTTCATTCCTGTCAAGGTTAAGTATACAGCAGAGAAGTTAGCTGAGGTTTACATCAGTTATATAGTTAGATTGCATGGTATACCCATTTCTATCATTTCTAATCGGGGTTCACTTTTCACTTCATATTTTTGGAGGGCCTTGCAGCATGGTCTAGGAACTTAGCTGGATATGAGCTCAATGTTTCATCCTCACACATATGGACAGTCTGAGCAGACTATTCAGGTGTTGGAGGATATGCTGCGAGCATGTGTGATTGATTTTGGTACCCATTGGGACCAACACTTGTCCTTAGCAGATTTCGCCTACGATAATAGTTATCACTCCAGTATTCAGATGGCTTCATTTGAGGCATTGTATGGTAGACGGTGTAGGTCTCCGATTGGTTGGTTTGATTATGCTAAGATAGACTCATTAGATGCAGACTTTCTGAGAGATGTTATGGAGCAGGTCCAAATGATTCAGGGTAGATTGTTGACGACCCAAAGTCGACAAAAGAGTTATGCAGATAGGAGGGTCCAAGCATTAGAGTTTATGGAGGGCGATCACGTTTGGCTTAGAGTATCACCCATGAAGGGTGTGATGCGGTTTGGGAAGAAAGACAAGCTTAGCCCTTGATTTATCAGCCCATTTGAGATTTTGGAGAGATTGGAGAGGTGGCCTGTAGACTGGCCTTGCCACCTAGCTTATCATTTGTACATCTTGTGTTCCATACTCCATGCTCCGGAAGTATGTACCCGATGAGTCTCATATACTTTCATTCGATTCGGTGGTATTGAATCCAGACTTATCGTTTGAGGAGGAGCCTATTGCTATTTTGGATAGACAGGTTTACAAGCTTAGAAACAAAGAGATAGCATCCGTGAAGGTGCAATGGAAGAACCATCCAGTTAGAGAGGCAACTTGGGAGATAGAATCAGATATGCGTGCTAAATAGCCTCACCTTTTCGAAACTTCAGGTACTCTCTTTTAATTTATGTTTGAGGACGAACATAATTTTTAGTGGTGGATAATGTAAGGACCCCACTGCATAATTTTGTTGTTGTTGTTGTTGTTGTTGTTGTTGTTGCTGCTGCTGTTGTTGTTGTTGTTGTTGCTGTTGTTGTTGTTGTTGTTGTTGTTGTTGTTGAAATCTTATGGTGATAATTTATTTGACTAGATCATGGTGCTACGGATTCCATTCAAAAAGGAAAGGCCAAAGTGTTGATTGACCGTGATTTGACTAAGGCAAGTGGACTTTTAAAGCTTTATAATTCTCGTAGAATTCTCAAATTTTCTCTCTCCTACGTGCGATACGTGATATTTTAATATTATAAAAGATGAGATGATTAAAAATGTAAATGTGAGTTGGCGTATTATTATGGTACTTGAAGTGATAAATGTGGTTAAGTGATGAGAATTCTATATTTTATTTATATATATTGTTGTGGTTGGAGATAATGAATGAATTTGTCTATGGAATTTATATCATATTCATTCATTCCATGACATGTATATTTGTATTGATTTCGGATATTGATATGAGTATATTGGGACCGAGGTCTTTACCGGTCGAGATATGATGCTGAGGTATTTGCCGGCAAAATTATGATGTTGAAAACTTTATGATGATATTGTGATGCTGAGGTCTTTGTCGGTGAATTTATAATGATATTGTGATGTCGAGATTTTTGCCGGTGATGATGTGATGTTGAGATATTTTCAGTGATGTCGTAGTGCCGAGGTCTTTGCAGGCGATTGTTGCATAAGCATTGCATTTCACCCTTGCATATTATTTCATAGCATGATGTTATTCTTTATGATTGATTGTGCAATCATTTTTAGCTTATGCTTTGGAATTGTGATATGGTGAATACCATCTTTATTATGTATTATGTATTGCTGAGTTGGAATAACTTTCTGTGCAGGTTGTAGTCGTGGAGATCGATTGGGATGAAAGGAGTTTGTGTATTCTTTTAGACTTCCTTTGTTTTGTTAGTTGACTTGCTGGGTACCACATGGTATTTGGTACTCACCCTTTGCTTCTACACTTGTGTAGGTTGTGATCCCGGACAGTAAATAGTATTTTTCTTAATCCTCCGAGGCTTCCCAGGAGACGTAGAGAGGTAGCTGTTGTCATCTGGCTGACTCTCTTATTCCTATTTCTTTTGTACTTGTGCTATTCGAGAAGAAGGATAATTTGGACTTGTATTTCTTTGATTTTCTATATTGTTAGTGGCTTGTACGCGTGACAACCAAATCCTTGGGTGGTATTTAAGTTTATGAAAATTCTTAGCTTTAGTTATCTACTCTAGTTAATTACTTCCTCGCGATATGTTTATTATCCCTTTGAGTTAAGGCTGACTTGTTCTGGTGGGATTGAGCAAGTGCCATCACGTCAATTTTTGGGTCATGACACTCGCGAAGCATGAGGGCTCAAGCAGTGTACTACCAAGTCATCTAGCCACTAGCGGAGGAGGAGTGTCCAACCCTAATTTTTTAATAATGTAGGTAAAATATGTGTTAGTATGTTGGAGCGTACTAAGTATGTGACTAATGTATGATATACATGGTGCATATAACATGAGTAAAATGATGCGTAAGTAATGAGATGCAAGACCACATTAACGCATGCATGAAGATAAAATAAAACATGGTTATGAATCGTCTGACCACAACATCATTATTATAAAACTTAAAGTAACATAATTATTTTGTGGGAGATTACTATAACTGACAATAAGACCATACGAGTTATAACATGAAATCCAATGTAACCTCTATATTAAGAAAGGGAGAGACTATTTGCCAAGATAGACTTATTCATAGTATAAAAATTAATAGTCCAGGGCTAAATGTGATCCACTAGCTTAGCCTAAAAAAGAAATCTATGGTGGCACATAATTTTAGACAAGAGGTTGCTATTAGGATTCTCTTAGCTGGATAAACTTAACATCCATCAGACCGAACCCCCACCTTAAGCCTTCTAAATGCTAAGTTGCAAAAGAGTAAATTACAATATCATATACAATCATAAACGAATCATAACTTTGAGTCATTGAAATCATAATTTATATAGAGTAGCTCATAAAAAAATTTAGTGATTCATCAATTTGAGAATTGTCCTTATCACATATGAATCCATGATTAGGTGAGAATTGTTCTGTCACCAACATTTATTTATTTATTCATTCAACATTAATTAATTAATCAATTCATCATTGAAGAGACTTCATAAAATATATTTGAATAACTTTCATAAATTTTTAAAGAAGCCTTATCATTCAAAATCATGATTCTTTGAAAAATATGGTAAATTATATGGGCTCAATGTAAAAATAATTTTAAAATATGAAATTCGTGAAAGTCATGCATAATTATGAAGAATTATATCAATTTGAATCATAAACATAAGAACTCATATTATACATTCATGAACCTTAATAGTCTTGTAGGAAAATCACTTTAAAACCATCAAAATCATGCAATTCAATGATAATTCATACTTAGATAAATAAACATTGGCAGAGACGTGATTCATGCAATTGAAAGTGAATCAAATAAAACCCATGATACTTGCAATCAATTGAAAAGTAGAAGATCTTTTGGACTCCATGGATGGAGGTTCCTTATGGATAAAAACTTGTATACCTTGATGTAGAAACTAATGAAATTGAAAGAAATTTCCTTGAACTTAAGGAGAATTTCTTGATCTTCGATGGAGTTCTAGCTTGGGGAAGAAGAGAGCCTTAGGAGTGTTTTTAGAGAGAAAAAATTTAATTTTGAAAATTGAGTGTGAATGAAAGACTTTTTGGGACTTAAGGTAATTTATAAATGAGTATTTAGTCCAAAAATTATCTGATACATAATTAGGGAATTAAAAAAAAAAAGAGTCAAATACCCCTCATTAACTTTAAAAAATCAACTAGATGGATCCATTCACAAAAGGCCCATCACAGCCTGTGGTGGGAGTCATGATAATGGATAACGATTTTCTATATAGGAAGGGTGGCCCCTCCATGAACCAACATGATTCATGGTAGAAAACATGGTTGGGATCCGTGGTCAGCCTCCTTTCCCAACTCTTCAAGGGCTTCCACCACATACACCTTTCATGGCCTGTGATGATCACCAACCTTTCAATCGTTCAATCTCAATAATATACAAGATGAGAGTCATTCAGTATATGTCACACCCTTTCAACAATTCAATCTCAATAATATACAAGATTCGAGTCATTCAATACATGCCATAACCTTTTAATAGTTCAATCTCAACAATATACAAGATTCGAGTCATTCAATACATGTCACAACCTTTTAATAGTTCAATCTATAGTTCAATCTAAACAATATACAAGATTCGAGTCATTCAAAACATCTTACAGCCTTTCCATAGTTCAATCTCCACAATATACTAGATTAGAGTAATTCAATACATGTCACACCCTTTCAATAGTTTAATCTAAAAAATATACAAGATTTGAGTCATTCAATACATAATACTTAGTACACATATCAACTTTCAAGTAGGAAATGATATGAAATAAATAAAATTCCATGAAATGTAAGCAATACGATACAAATGTCAAGTACCCGTGATGCATGTCTGTCTTACGATACATATCAATATAATTAGACCGGAATCTATGGGGGCTACACATGGGCCATGTATCTATCGAAATCATTTTCTTCGATACTTTCTTACTCTTCCTTTTTCTTTTTTCGTTACCAGAATCATTTCCCTTCGTCTTTTCTTTCTTCTTTTTCTTTTGCCAAAATCATTTTCCTTTGAAATTTATTTATTTTCTTTTTCATTTTTTCGGAACCATATTCCTTTGGCATGCTTCAATGCAACACATAAACAAGTATCATATAAAATGGCAAATTCAGAATTTAACGACTATGGGTACTCATCTGGCAAGTGATTTTAATGCAAAAAAGAAGGTGTTGGCTGTGGGATTCGATCTGTGCTCATCTGACAGGTGTATTTTAATGCAAAAAAGAAGATGTTGCCAATGTGATTTAATTCCTCATCTGGCAACTTGCTTTGAGCCTTAAGAGGGAAACAAGAACCAAAGCACCCACAAGATTTCTTGTTCATTGGATGTTTATCTTTATATTTATACAATATTTGCATATTTTCTATATAGATACATAAAATAAGTTTCGGGGTCAATGGGTGCTCGAGCACCGAAACTTGCCACGTAGATCCGCCCCTGATCATATAGGCATGAGAATATGCGAAGAGTCAACATTATCCATATATTCAATAATCATGTCAAATCAGTCTCATTATTATCTAACTGGAACCATTTCCTTTCGGCTTTTCATCTTCAATGAAGGATCAATCAAATATTTGTCATCACAACACAATAACCACTTTAACAAGAATAAGAATAAGCAAGATGTCCACATGAATCATTTATTTAATAATCATTAATCATTCTCATTTTTTGTTTCAACACTAGTATCATCAATACATTACATAATAATCACATCATATCATAACTCAACTCTTTCAATAACCTTTTGTCATCATTACTTAGGACTATTCACCCTTTTAGCTCACATTTCATAAGCCTTACTATTCACCCTTTTAGCTCACATTTGATAAGCCTTAGTTCAATAATTTCAATAATATCTCATATATGAATTTCTCAATGTTTCACATAAAAGTACTTCAATGGACAATTCCATGTAACATGAATCAAAATTATGAATTTCTCAATGTTTCACATAAAAGTACTTCAATGGACAATTTCATGTAACATGAATCAAAGTTCAACAATTAGCACAACATGATTACTATATTCTCATCAATTGACATTACAAGCTCAATTCACAATATCAACTCACAAGTCTTAATCAATAACAAATTTCCATAAATTCATGAATCAATTTGTACATGTCATCACCTCCACATCCTCATTACCCAATCATATCTACTAGAATAGTTTATTAATCCCAAAGTTTTCACTGAAAGAAAAGTACCAAGTTCAATTAAACTCAATAAGATTTAGGATCTACTTGCCTCAAATTGACCAATCAATCACTCTAATGACAATGCCTTCCCCTTCTGTATCAAATCTGAAGTACCACAACCTACTCAAAAATGAATTTACAATCACGATAGGAAGCTAACAACACCAAAATCAAGCAATTCAGGAAAAAAATTGTTTAAAAATTCATTACCAGAAATTAATTTTAAAATTTAGAAATTTTTTGATGAAAGTTTTTCTTTTATGATTAAAAAACCACCAGTGAAAATCAATTTGAAAATGGAGTTGAAACGTGTTCACAATCATCAATTTCGTGAACTTTTCAACGTTCATGAAATCCCCAATTTTTGTCAATTAGATACTCGAAATTTGATTTTCAAATCAAGGGATAATTAATGGGTAATGATAAGGAAAGTGAAAAATACCTTTTTTTTTAAAAAAAAAACCTTCAGAAAATCAAGCAAAAGTCGTCCAAGCCGAGCTCTCAAAGTTTAAAAATGAGAAAGTATTTAAAATAAGGCATCAGGGGTCTTAAAATATGATAGGTGTCACTGTTTTCACAACCCTAAATCTGGGTATGATGACACTCACCTAATCCACTAAGGCGAGTCAGCCCAAAACTTAAATAACTCAACATGATAATAAAAGCGGAAGATAGTATACTCTAATAAGATAAATAAGTATAGAAAATCAAAAGTTACAACCATCCCAGAACTGGTGCCACATGTACATGCCTCTAAATAAAAATGCTTGAATTGAAGTACAAGTATCTATGCCTAGTTTCCAAATAGAGAAAAACATAAGGTGGAATCCTCAAAGGCTTACTGAAGATACAAGCAGCTACCTCATAAGTGATCTAGAAGTTCGATCCTGTAAGAAGAATGCTAGCAAGAAGAACCGAGATCACAACCTACAAAAATGTATTATACCTGACATTTGGAGTCGGTGCACTGACTGATGATGGTGCATACCTCAAATGCTTCTTCTAAATGTAAGACCTGTCCCCTTTATCCTGCTTGTGCTGGTTAGACTTGTGCCCAGTTGACTTGGCTTTCTTGCTCAAGTGTTCTTCTCTGTCTTTCTTCTTATCCTCTTCAGTTTGCTGGATATAAACCATGAGTCTGGAAATGTCCATGCCCGAAATCAGTAACGCTGCCTTGCATTCCCTCTTTGCATGTTTGCCCAATCCCGACACAAACTTCCTCATCCTTGCTCTCATAAAATGGACCATTTCTGGAGCATACCTGGACAACTTAATGAACTTGAGGCTGTACTCCTTGATGGTCATCTCCTCTTGTTTTAGGTTCACGAACTCTTTAATCTTGGCCTCCCTCAACTCTTGGGGAAAGAAGTGGTCGAGAAAAGCACTCTCAAACTCATCCCACTAAGCAGGCTCATCATCTTCACCTCGACTATTCTCCCACTGATTATACTACACATTCGCCACGTCCTTGAGTTGATAGAAGGAAAGCTTAACTCCTTCAACCCTAGTTGCATGCATAGCCCTCAACACTTTGTACATCTCGTGGATAAAAATTTTGTGGGTCCTTCTCAAATTTCGACCCCATATAGATCGACGGGTTCATCCTCAAGAAGTCTCTGAGCCTAGTAGCAGATATGGGCTCTTAGGAACTAGAACTAGTGGCTTGGGGACCTCTATTATTGCTCTGCAAGGCCATTAATTGAGTGAGCATTGTAATGGCTCCTCTGCATTCTACCTCAGAAGTGGAAGCTGGCTAAGCAGGAGGTCCTGTGGAGCCTTAGCAACTCGGGCAGGTCGACCCCATTTCCTCACTTCCGTGTGGGTAGAGGCCTCGGTGTTTGGGGCTCGGGTATCGCATTGGGCTGTTGTGCGCTTAGGAGACATGATTTACAAACACGCAACGCACGAATTAGACAAGAATTTTATAGAGTTAAACTTTATCGTAAGACTCAGAATATCAAAGAATTATAGCCTCCTGCTTATGAAGTGTGGTGCACAACACACCTATAAACAAGACTCTACTAGACACGGCTTCATAGACTCCCTAGGACACTTGAACTTTGTGTTCTGGTACCAAGTTTGTCACGTCCCGAGAGGGTATCCTAGACGTAACTATCACTCAAATATTATCGCTAGTCCTCGAGCGAACCCTTTGGCCTCATCATCACATCTTACTCGATAGTGGAAGAATACTCAATGATATCATTAAAGAAAAGACAGAAATAACATAAGTTGTTTCTCAAAATGCATAGGGAATACTCGATAATACTTCACTCTAATTCTATGAAGCCTCTACTCTAAATGTCTAGGAGGTACCATGACAGATCATGGTTACCATAAACTCAAAGAACAACTCGATATGTAAAGAAAAAGGTAAAGGGTTTTCCTCCGAATGCAGGGGAGGACTCACCATTGTCTGGAACTAGGGATGTTGAACCTCAACGGTGCATCTGCCAAAATCCTCTATTTGCTGAATCTGCATCATGAAATGATGTAGCGCCGAATGGTATAAGTACGTGGAATGTACAGTATGTAAAATGGGCTAAAAGTAAACAGATAAGTCTCAAACCAACCATCCAGCTCGACTCAAAACTCAACTTTCTATCTCATACTCAACTCAAGTAAATCATGCAGATTTGAAGTTTGAAATCATGCTTTGGAAATAGATTCAGTGTTTAATGAAACTCAGTTTTGAAAATTGTGATATGCTCGACTCATGTGATTCTTGGAAGTTTCTCTAATGGACATAACTCTCCACCACCATGAGTTTTTGGTGATGTACAATGAATTGGTATCATTGCCACGCCCGCCCTTAACTTGCCATGGAAAAGGGCGCTCAACACTCTACCCCCTCTCTCTCTCTCGGATCCTAAGAGAGTGTCCCTTTATGGGTACTTAGGCTACCAGAATTATCTTGTCCGGCCACTACGCTGGCTACGTAGTTCTGGGGTGGTTCTCAGTCACCCAACTCGGTGCTCAGTACTCCTTCTAAGACTAAAATGGGTTCAATAAAAATTAACTCGAGCTCAACTCTTTAACTCATCTCATTCAACTCAACATCAATGTTCTCAATTAATTCCACCACTCAGAATATGAACTCAAACAACGTAATTCAAGACTCTATTCACATTATGCCAGACCTTCACGAATTACGATTGAGTGACATCAAATAACTCATGTTCAACACATACGACATATTAGATATTCATGACATGCATATACTAATAAGAACATACTTCCCAGGTTTAATTTACTTGTTCTAGAAAGTTGGATTTGAAATTTACAATTTAATGAATAAGCAAGGAAAAATACCAACTTAGAGTTGGGTCATCAAGTACTCAAGTAACATTCATACATCATGATAATAGTGATGAAACTTGTAAATTTACTCAATTATATTCATGAAACTCCAACACATAAAAGATCTTGAGACCCAAGAATCATAGGTTTTAAAGTATACAATTAATACATCTAGTCTCGACTCAAAATTGATAAAGGGGTGGGTGGATGAACATTATCCAACGATTTAGCTAGCCTTACATACCTGGGGTGAAGATTAACACCAATCTTCCCAAGGAATTCAACTCCAGCTCAAGACTTTAGACTCCTCTTCTCTTCTCTTCTCAAAAACCCTCACTTTGAACGCTAAGAAAAATGAGTTTTAAATCCTTAATTTTGAGGAAAATGATCTTAATACTCGTTTATTAGACTTGAAATATGTTGGGAATGTCCAAAATACCTTTTCCAAAATTTAAAAAAAAAACATCATGAAAATTGCAATAGTCTGCGACACGCCTCGAGTGCGGACCAGTGCATTTCCCTCCAGAAATCCTCCGAATGAACTTTACACTCTCCGTCGAAAATTTTCAAAAAAGTATAAGTGTAAGTGTGCTTCCCTGGCGCGTCGCACCTGGGGCACGCATCAACATTATTTTTCGTTAATTATTTTTTGACTCAGTTGCTCTAAAATTGGGTCGAGATCATTTTTTCACTCAGTTTTTCGCGTTGATTGTAAATTCGATCTCGAATTTACAACGGAGCATGGAAAGATGCGTTATGTGCTCGTCCCTCCTTTAGCGCATTTTGGTAATTTTACCGGACGTTACACAGACTGTCCTACATCTCATATGACTCAGATTTCATCCAATGTTGGCCTAGGTTCAAAATTTTCAACTAACTATTCAAAAGTTTTTTGGCCCAATTTCCTCCTCCATTGACTTACCCATGATGACGAAGTCATATCATTACAAATATATTTATAGGAATTTCTAGATTTATCACTGGTAAATTACGCCTCAAAATTAATAAAAATCAAAGAAATATTCACCTTTCTTTTTGACTACATAGGTGATAGGACCGCCAAGTTATTCTCATCAAACGAAATTAGGACACGCAAATTTGACCAAGACATATACAAGAAGAAAATCCAGTGGCATATTCTCCTAGCATGGACAAATTAAAGTCCTTTACTCACTTTAAAATATTCTATTCTCATTCCCATCCAATATCTTTATACATATTGTTTGGTTCACTAGTACTACATATATATTAAAAAAATTTAGTCCAGTACACTAATACAACACATATATTAAAATATATATTAGTCAAAGTAACTAATATTTTATTGAATAAAATGTTAGCTCTAATTTGTTGAAAGGATTGACAAACAATAGAGATATCATATATGCAGCTAGGGAAGAAGTTATCTATATATACTATATTAAAAATATGAAAAATCTTTAGAAACATTAATCAAAATTTTATCATTTATTCCAAAACAATTTATGATAGATAATATTATTAGTTACCACTTCACTCAAATAATCATCATCAAACTATTATTACAATTAAATTTGAAATTAATTAAAGTTATCATTTTTAAATCTTTACTTTATGCCTTCAAAGTACAGTTTAAGAAACTAGAGAGCTATTAACTTTGATATGAAGCAAAACATACCGTATGTGACAACACAGAAACAAAATTAGGAAATTACAGGTTGTGCCCATAGGCTTGATCATTTTTGAGATGAGAATTTTTCAGAAACAACCTCTCTATCTTTATGAGCTAGTGTAAGGTCTGCATACATTCTCTTCTCCCAAGACTCCACTTGCAGAATTTTCACTGGATATGTTGTTATACAAGTTGTGCCCACAATTGCAGAAGTCAAACAGTTATTTTTTTCGAAAGATAATAATATACGTGGACCGAATGGATTATTAGGGCTTTTTTTTTCCGAAAGCGATGGGACATTATTGGGGAAGATGTGACTAATGTGGTCACAACTTTCTTATGTGGTCAAGAACTCTCCTGATACATCACTCACACGAATTTGATTTTGATCCCCCTAAAAGAAACTATCACTCTCTCTGTCTCATTTTATGTGACACATTTTCCTTTTCGGTCCGTCCAAAAAGAATCTCACCTTACTCTAATCTTTACCTTTAAAATTTTCTTTTCACCTTTAATGAAATGATTTTCAGCCACATAAATATCTAAGAATGATTTTAGATCATATGTTTTAAAAGTCTTCATTTTTTTCTTAAACACCGTGCTAAGTCAAAGAGTGCCACATAAAATGAGACGGAGGGAGTACTAAATTTACAGACTTAAGACTTATAAATATGAGTACTTTTTGCTAACAAAGTTATGTCCTGAATGCTTTGTGAAACATTAGTAAGTTTTTTTCCTACATCAACTCTAAAAAAGAAATTAGCTTTTATCAAAGTCAAAAATATTCTATTGGCATAAGAAATCACATGAGATATCAACAAAAGAATCAAACTTCATAATGTGATGGTCAAGCGACATATATATGGTTAAGGCATATGCTAGATTATTATAGATATTCATGTCTAAAGTAATGAGGCAATTTTTGAATTTGGTGAAATCATCATAATCATGATGTGAAATCTCCTTTCTAATAATTTGTACTTTATCTTAATAAATAAACTAGTTTAATGTATGTGCTTTGCACGTATGTATTATGTTAATCTAAAAATTATATATAAATAATATTTGTCATTAAAATAAAAATAATATTTATATAAATAAAATTAAATAAATATTATTTATTTGATGTAATAGTTTAATTTATTATGAACGGACAAAAATGAGGGTCTTTAATGATTATGAAAATTATCAGGATAACTTACTAACAAGTTTAAAAATTTATTCTATCTCCATGAAAAAAGTGCCCATGATTGTGGAAAAAAGACAAAGAAGACTCTGGTATAGCACAAGACTCTTTTTCTTTTACATACCTAAGATGTCCAATCTATTACAGAAGGAAAAAGGAAAGACCACCTTGAAGACAACTAGAAAGGTTTCAAAGAGAATGCTATTTTTAGTACAATAAATTACTTTTGTTTAGGATCATGTATGTCCTTATATAGAATTTCCTACATCCCATGCCAATTTATTTGTTATCAACCATGAACCTCCTCAAAGAAACAATAGATCAATTATATCAAATTTTTGCCAAATACTTTTGGAGTAATTATACACCCAAACTAAGTCTCTATTTAGAAGTATGAATTAGTAGTCGCTGTCTAATATAGAACTGAATTAGGTTGAGGTTGAATCTCACAGGAAATATGAAGAGAATTAAGCAGTATGCAGTTATTTTACTATTAGTTGTCCATTTCTAAAATAATTGAAAAAAGTGGGAGATACTTTTAAACTTACTTTTCAGTGAAAGATATATATAACACGCTATGATTGATAATATATTTGATTTAAATTCAATAAATAAAATTAATGGGCATTATATTCACCAAGACTATTGACCGATGTTAGATTATTATAGAAGTTAATTTTGCATTGCTAGTATATCGGCTTATTAAATGCATTGTTATACTAAGTTTTTCTCAGCCACCTTACATGCAGATCACTTTCATTCTTTTAAACTAAAAGTGTTTACTCATATATATTGATAATAATTACTCGAGTAGTTAAAAATTAACTATCACATCAGGGCAAATACTCTAATTTTTGTCATTATGTAATGACCTTAAAGGTCATTTTTTGTATTTTTGATAGGATTATTATTTTATTCCTCTCATCAGTGATCCCGAGTCACGTTTGAGTAATTTTGAAAGTTGAATTTTGAGAATCTTGTAAAAAAAGTTGAGATCTTTGCTAAAGATCAAATTTTTGAAGGCTAAGTTGCCTAGATTTAAAGTCTTGGAACAGAACTCTATTGATTTCATCAGTTCTGAAATATGAAAATTGGTCTAAAAAAGTTGTTGAAATTAGATTTGGAGTAGTTATGTGGATTTTAGGATCGGAGTTGAAAATTGAGTTAAAGTTTGACTTTGGTCAATATTTTGAGTTTCGGTGGTCATATTGGGTTTTTGATAGTTTCCATTTGTTCTGAGAGGTGTAATTTTAGTTCTAAAAGGAGCTTCATCTTTAATTTTTGAGTGTTTCATTAGCATTTTGACATTTCGTGCCTAATTGAATGTTGGGTCGAGGAGATCTCTGTTACGCCGAAATTTGACCGACTCTTTAAAAGTAAAAAAAATCAGTTTAAAACTCAATTATTTTGAGAAAAAAAACCAATTTTTTAATTTAAGGAAAAATAGAGTCGCCACCTAATTTTATGGAGAATTAGGAAACCATAAAAATATTTAAAAAGATCTAACAGAAAAAT
>JAABOM020015740.1:0-19023 GCA_011800125.2 Solanum clarkiae | reverse complement strand
TAGTAACGAGGTCATACAATGAGGTATGTAAGGTTACTTAATTTCGTATCACTTGGCATGAAACATAGATCTCTCCTAAGAACATAAAGGCACTTGCCAACTCCGACACAACTATTAATCATGTCTCCATTCTTTGATATGTTCACATGCTTCTATACATAGTCACTTTCACATTTGCATACATGCTTGTATACCAGGTTACATGGGTTCTTGTTACTAGATAAAGTTCACGAGTTGTTTCATTTCATATGCATTTTATTATTTGTGTAATGTACTATTTTTTATTGTCATGTTGTCTTGTATAATTGTCTACATGTCATATGTTACATATACAATCCTACAGCTCTAATATTGTGACCACCAAAAGAACCACCTCAAAGGTAATTGAAAGGTAAAGAATATTGTTTATTGATAGGTGGTAGCCTGAGGGTTGGAAGAATCACCTAGCCAGGGACGATCCTATCATGGGTGGTAGCCTAAGGGGGTTAAGGAAGAACCTAGCCAGGGACGATCCCATATCCCGAGGGGTGGAACAATCACCTAGCCAGGGAAATATCTTATTAGGGTGGTAGCCTGAGGGGTTAAGGAATAACCTAGGCAGGGACGATCCCGATACTATTATACCACTGATCAGTTAGTCATTTGTTTTATAGCTGTGCACAGATTATACAGTAAAGGTAAAGTAATATAAAGAACATAAAGTACATGATTCCACAGTATACCCAAAGGTTGTCCATAATCTCACACCAGTGCATGGTTTCATTTGAGTTGTTACTTTATATACAGTATATCTTACCTTACATACTCAGTACATTATCTCGTACTGATGTCCCTTACAGGGGACCTACATTTCATGCAACAGGTACAGGTGCTAGTAGATCTCCCCAGTAGGAGTACAGGATATTCAGCTGCTGTTACTAAGCTCCAGGTTGCTTCGGAGCTTTGCATGTCTAGAGCTTATGTGTTTATATTGTACAGTTAGTTGGGGCGGGGCCTGTCCTGACCCTTATCAGATGTTTTCTCATATCTAGAGGCTTTGTAGACTATATAAAGTAAAGTGTGGTTATGTCTCGTACTTTAAATACCATGGCCTCAACGGGCTAGTCATATGCATTTCCTTTTGGCTTGTTATCACTGTTTATCTTCTTAAAGGCATGTCCAACATAGAACCCCTTATAATATATATAGAAAGCACATAGATATAGGTTGGTTCTCCCAATGCCTTATCAGCAACGGGTGCCAGTCTGCCCTACGGGACTTTGGGACGGGACAAAGCCTATCTTCGCCCCTCCATGTAGAGTGGCTCCAGCTGAATTGAAAGAATTGACGGAGCAACTTAAGGACTTATTAAGAAAGAGATTTATTCATTCTAGTGTGTCACCTTGGGGTACCCCAGTCTTGTTTGTGAAAAATAAAGATGGGTCTATGATTATATGTATTAATTACTGGCAGTTGAACAAGGTGACTGTCAAGAACAAGTACCCTCTTCCCCTATTAATGACTTGTTTGATCAGCTTCAGCGAGCTGCTTTGCTCTCTAAGATTGACTTGAGGTTTGGATAGCATTAGTTGAGGATTAGAGCATTAGAAATTCCTAAGACAGCTTTCCAAACTCGTTATGGCCACTATGACTTTTTATTGATGTCCTTTGGGTTGACTAATGCCCCTGCAGCGTTCGGGGAGTTGATGAATAGGGTGTTTTGTCCATACTTAGATTCTTTTGTTATAGTATTCATTGATGACATCTTCGTGTGTTCCAAGACTGAGGCTAATCATGTTCGTCAATTAAGGATAGTGCTATAGAGGTTAAGGGAGGAAAAGTTATATGCAAAATTCTCCAAGTGTGAGTTCTGGTTTAATTCGGTGGTATTGTTGGGTCATGTGGTGTCTAAGAAGGGGGATTAGAGTAGATACGGCTATGGCAGAAGTAGTTAGAGGTTGGATAGGCCTACTTCAGAGACCTAGATTTGCAGTTTTGTGAGCTTACAGGGTATTATTGGTGGGATATGTAGGGTTTTTCTTCTATTGTAGCCCCATTAACTAGGTTAACTCAGAAGAATGTAGCTTTCCATTGGTCTGATGAGTGTGCGGCAAGCTTCCAAAAGCTTAAGACTTTGTTGACCTCAGACCCCATTTTGACACTACCCGAGGCAGGTGTGGTATTTATGGTGTATTGTAATGCTTCAAGATTTTTGAAACTCCCCACACTTGCCTAAGAATGTCCCAATAATCAAAATTCCCTTATATCTCAAATCGGTGATATTTTTACACCCGTCATGCAACTCGGAAAGACCCTATGATGCATTTTTTAATATCTCAAAATCTATGCAGAATTTTGCAAAATCCGACTTTATATTCTTGTTTAGAGAGGAAAATTGAGTGGGGGGACAAGTAACTATAAGGTACACTTTGTTTGTGCCAAGAAAAATAATTTTTGGTGAAACTTTGCAAAAACAATAGCTGTCGCGATGGGTCCACGACGCGGACCTGATATGGGCTAGTTCAAAAATTTTCAAAAATTGTTCTTTTACTCTAGGGCAATTGCGTAATTACGCTATACCTATACACATGAAAATCCCCCATTATCAAGCCATTATAAGCCCTAAAAATCAACTAAAAACCTCTCAAAATCCTCTCTAATCTTCATCAAATTCTTCATCCATTCTCAAGGTTTTCAAGAAGTCTTGTTGGAATTCAAGGAAATCAAGTTAAGCCCCAAGTCCTCCTCAAGATTCAAGAGTGCAAACACTCATCTGGATCTAAGGATTTCATTCAAGCTTCAAGTCTCCATCTCCAATATTCATCAAGTTATTCTCCAAAGCTAAGATATGTGAGTTTCTTTCATGGGCTCCTTTCACCCATGATGCCAAAGCTCCCTTTCACTTAAAATTGCATGATTTAAAGTTGATTTACACATGAGTCTTATCTATTATGAATTTAACTGCACGCTTTGTTAGGGTTTCATGAAATTATGGTTATTTTAGCATGTTTTGAGCTATCTAAGATCTATTATAAGATTTGATGAAGGGTTTTGATGTATGTTACTTGAGGATATTACCAAGTATCTATTGATGGTTATACAATGAATTTTGTTACATGATTTCACTCTTGAATTGCATGGTTTTATATTAGCACGACACATCTACCAAGTGTTTGATAATATGTCCATATTAGGGTTCTTGAGTTATTGACGGTCTATTGCATGGTTTATGTATCAAGTGGCTTATGGTGATGAAAGAAATGTATATATGTATGTTTAAATCATGTAAAGCACCTATGGTATTTTAAGTGAAGTTTTAGGCTCTCATGTTCGCTGTGCTCTTGATGAGTTATTGGGTCCTTATGCTAAGGATTATGCTTTTGTGAATTGTGAAACCTACTAGAAGGGGTTATGAACTATGTTATATGCTTCACCCTCTAGTAGAAGGACAATTTCTACATGTAGGGGTTATGAACTATGTTGTATACCTTACCCTCATGTATGAATCAATACTATCACTTACTCATATCTGTATGAAGGGGTTATGAACTACATTGTGCTTGTTATGCTCGGATATGATTTGAGGTTATGCAAAGTACTCATATGAATGGGTTATGAACTATGTGGTAGGCCTCACCCTCGTATGTGATTCAATACTATATATTATCTCATGCTCACATGTAGGGGTTATGACCTACGCTATCTTCCACCCTCATCTGTTATTCACTTACTCATATATACATGAAGGTGTTATGAAATATGTTGAATTCCTTACCCTCGTGTATAATTTGAGGTTATGCAATGTACTCATATGTAGGGGTTATAAACTATGCTATATCTTTATCCTCATGTACTACCCATTACCTACTAGAAGGGGTTATGACCTATGCTATATCCTTCACCCTCTAGTAGAAGGTATTTGGATGACCTAATCATGTCTCCTTATTGTGTTAAACAAGTTATGCAAGTATGATTATTTTCTAGCATGTTTTACTTCAAATATCATGCATGCATGCCATATTCCTATTATGCTATCTATTACTCATGATTTTGCATTTCGATTATGTGCCTATCTCTAGTTACATTTCATCCCACATACTTGGTACATTCAAATGTACTAACGTATACTCTATGCGTACATGATATTACCATGTCGAAACCGGAGCCCCTACTGATTATCCTCCATGTGGCTAGATGGATTGTTCAAGATAGATCTTGGTGAGTCCTTAAGTCCGGGGACAATATCTACCTTCTATCATGCTTATGTGTAGATTATATCTTGTATGTTTGGATTACCTATAATCATTACTATGAGGGTGAGCCCGGTTGCCTGTCTTGGCCTACGCTAAGTTCTACATTTAGAGGTGTTGTTAGACAAGTATGTAATGATGCTATAAGCTTGACTCTCTTGATATTTTATGAAACGAAGGTTTCCCCTTAGTCCCTATTCCCTTATTTCTACACTTTCATTGTTCTTTAATTGCTTCCACGACCAAGGATATGTAATTATATGTTGAGAGGGTTGCTTGGGGTTCCTTCGAGGTCCCCGTGTACCATGTCACCTCTAGGCCCTAGTTTGGGTTGTGACAAACTTGGTATCAGAGCATTAGGTTGTTAAGTCCTTGGTCTTTAACACACCACGTCGATTAGAGTGTTATTCATTGTTATGTTGTGCACAATAACTATGAGTGAGAGGCTATGAGGCGTTTTAGGAAATGTTTCCCTTCTTCATCTTCTAAGTCATGCTATAGAGTAGAAGTAAGTTTTTCCCCCTAATGATTGTTCTATGCTATGCTAGATCATGCCTAACATAAGAGGAAGAAGAGCTCTTACACCCGTAGGACAACGAACCTACCCCACTTCTCAAGCTCCTCTAGGTGGAGGGACTATAGAGATTGAGTTCCAAATCGCTATAACCGTATTGGCCAAGGCCTGACCACTCAATCCAACCAATCAATGGGTTCCCTTGAGACTTCAAATGGTAAGAGTAGTGATGGGAAGGCCAAGAGGTCCCGTTTCAAAGGAAAGTTCCATAGCCTCAAGGATAAGGATAATGCTATCTGTCCAACATATGGTAAGGTTCATAGAGGCCTATGTTTGAAAGGCACCAATGGTTTTTTTCATTATGATGAAGAGGGACATAAGAGGAAGGATGGCTCGATAACTCCAATGGGGGAAAAAGAAGGTTTCAGTGTGAATACATCAATGGTGGGATGACTAATCCCAAGTTCCAAAAGTATGGGAAGGGCCATGGTGGCCTATGTTTGAAGAAGTCTAATGCTTGCTTTGGTTGTGGTGGATTTGGGTACAAAGTTAGTAGTTATCCTCATGCTCAACCCAAAGGTGGAGATGATGGTCCTCTAGGCCAGGGTGCCAATATGGGCCAAGGAGGGGGTGATGAGACGCCCGATATTGCTACTGGTAAGTTGAGATTTCCTTTGACTTGGATGTGTATTCATTAATGGGTCCGTGCGTGTCACTATTTCTTTCTTTGTTCTTTTTGGTTGCTAGTGGGCTTCTTTTGTGTGTCGCGAGTTGCTATGTGAATCTTTTGGTGTCTATACCTTTGTTGAGTCTATTGTTGCTAGAAGGTTCGTAAGTGTTGTTCCGTGGTCACATTGCATCTATGTCTTTCCTTGTGATTTTGTTGGATTGGATGTGGTGAGTTTTGAGATCATACTTGGATTGGATTAGGTGCATGCATATTGTGTCTCCTTTGATTATAGTGCCCGTAGAGTTAGAATTCCAACTCCCTAGTGAACCCATCTTTGAGTGGGAGTTGGTCAAGGGGTATCAAGAGATAGGCCCAATTCTTGTGTTAAGGAAGAATTCATCTCTAAGGGTTGCACATATCATCTTGTAAAAATTAGGGGTGCTAAACCTAAGTTATCTTGTTTATTGAGTTGTTTTTGGTTGTAGATGAAGTCTTGAATGTCCTTTCCGATATGTTTAATTTAGGGTAGTGTCTTTTGGCTTGCTAGTGCACCTGCTATGTTTATAGGTCTCATGAATAGGGTCTTTAACCCGTAACTTGTTATGTTTGTGGTGGTCATTGGTATTGATATGTTGGTTTATGTCCGGAAGTGAGGAAGAGCTTGTGAATCGTTTGAGGGCCATGTTGTGAGTTTTGATGTATATGAGGTTGCTTGTGAATCTTAGGAAGTGGGAGGATTTGGAGTAACAAGAGAGTGGTTAGAGAAGTTCATACGTTGACTAGGTTATTAATGAGATTGGGTGAAGTTGAGAATGGTTGTGTAGTGGTTTTGATGGTTCCGAATCTTCTTTGGTTGAAGAGGTCTGGTTAAGTAAGACCTTGATCCCCGTCTTGATAGAGTTGGAGGTCTTAGTGAGGGATGGTAAGGTGGAGGTTTTTTCCCATGGGGGAGATGGTGCTTGTAGGTGCCAAGGTAGGTTGTGTGTGCCTAGTGTTGATGACTTGAGAAAGAGGTTATTGATAAGACTAATAGTAGCTATCATTCTAGCATTGGTATGGCTCCTGTTGAGGCTCCATATGGTAGACATTGCATGTCCCCAGTTGGGTGGTTTGAAGTGGGATAAATGGCTTCGTTGGGTCTAGATCTTGTAACGGAGGCTATGGAGAAGGTAAGGATGATTACGGAAAGATTGAAAACAGCCAAGGTTGCCAAAAGAATCCCATGCCGCTGTGAGAATACAGGATCTTGAATTTAAAATTGGTTATTGGATCTATTTCAAAGTTTCACCCATGAAGAGTGTGGTTTGGTTTGGCAAGAGAGGGAATTGATTTTGAAGTTTGTGATACCTTATAGAGTGTTGAGGGGGATTGGTAAGGCTTCATACGAATTGGAGTTTCCTATGGATATAGATATGGTTCGTCCGGTTCTTTTGGAATCTAGGTTGAGGAAATGTGATTCAAGTGTTATAGGACTCTTTAAGGTTATGGATGTTGTGGAGGAGGAATTGACTTATGAGAAGGTCCGGTGGAGAAGTTGGGTGGATATGAGTAGAGGTTGATTTGTAAGGGTATGGTGTTTTTCAAGGCCCTTCAGAAGAATCGTGAAGTCGAAAGTGTCACTCGGGGAGCCTGAACGGGCATAGAGTAGCAATATTCGTACCTCTTTCATTCTATTCAAGCTTATAATGCCATGTCAAGTCCTTTCTTCTATGATTCCAAGTCTTAAGTCTTAGCGTTTATGTCGTTTGAATATATTCATGTTTATATTGACAAGTTCATGGTGATTTTAACATTTAGGTTGAGATTTTTGAAAATGGTGTTTAAGTGTATTATTGCATTTTATTGGGGCTGATTTCTTCATGACTACTCTTCTTATGAACATTTCTTCGACATTCGGTGACAAATATTCCCAAGGGGGAGATATTGAAACACCCCACACTTGCCTAAGAATGACCAAATAATCATAATTCCCTTATATCTCAAATCGAGGATATTTAAACACCCCTCTACGTAGCTCGAAAAGACGCTATGATGAATTTATTTTTAATATTTCAAAATATGTGCAGAATTTTGTAAATCCGACTTCATATTCTTCTTCGGAGGGAAAAATTGTATGGGAAAATGAGTACCTACAAGGTATACTTTGTTTGTGCCAAGAAAACTAATTTTTCATGAAACTTCACAAAAACAGAAGCTATCCGCTACAGGTCCGCGGCGCGGACCTGACGCAGACTAGTTAAAATTTTCTGAAAATTGTTCTTTTTACTCTAGGGCAATTGGGTAATTACCCTATACCTATACACACAAAAATCCCTCATTGTCAAGCCATTATGAGCCTAAAAACCAACCAAAAACCTCTCAAAATCCTCTCTAATCTTCATCAAATTCTTCATCCATTCTCAAGGTTTTCAAGAAGTCTTGTTGGAATTCAAGGAAACCAAGTTAAGCCCCAAGTCCTCCTCAAATTCATGAGTGCCAACTCTCATCTGGATCTAAGGATTTCATTCAAGCTTTAGGTCTTCATCTCCAATATTCATCAAGTTATTCTCCAAAGCTAAGGTATGTGGGTTTCTTTCATGGGTTCCTTTCACCAATGATGCCAAAGCTCCTTTTCACTTAAAATTGCATGATTTAAAGTTTATTTACACATGCATCTTATCTATTATGAATTTGACTGCACGCTACATTGGTGTTTCATGAAATTATGGTTATTTTAGCAAGTTTTGAGCTATGAATCTAAGATCTATTGTAAGATTTGATGAAGGATATTGATGTATGCTACTTGAGGGTGTTACCAAGTATCTATTGAATGTTTTACAATGAATTGTCTTGCTTTATTTAACTCTTGAATTGCATGATTTTACACTAGCACTACAAACCCGCCAAGTGCTTGATAAAATATTCAGATTAGGATTCTTAAGTTATTGATGGTCTATTACATGATTTATGAGTCAAGTGGATTATGCTGATGAAAGGAATCTATATATGTATGTTTAAATCATGTAAAGAACCTATGGTATTTTAAGTGAAGTATTATGCTCTCATGTTCGTTGTGCTCTTGGGAATAGTTGATAAGTTATTGGGTCCTTATGCTAAGGATTATGCTCTTGTGAATTATGAATCCTACTATAAGGGGTTATGAACTATGTTATATGTTTTACCCTCTAGTAGAAGGCCAATTTCTACATGTAGGGGTTATGAACTATGTTGTATATCTTACCCTCATGTATGAATCAATACTACTCACTTACTCATATCTATGTGAAGGGGTTATGAACTATTTTGTATTCCTTACCCTTGTGTATGATTTGAGGTTATGTAGGGTACTCATATGAAGGGGTTGTGAACTATGTGGCATGCCTCACCCTCATATGCAATTTAATACTTATATATTATCTCATACTCACATGTAGGGGTTAATACCTGTGCTACCTTCAACCCTCATGTGCTATTCACTTACTCATATTCACATGAAGGGGTTGTGAACTATGTTATACTTCTTACCCTCGTGTATGATTTGAGGTTATGCAATGTACTCATATGTAGGGGTTATCAACTATGCTCTCTCTTTGCCCTCATGTACTACCCATTACCTACTTGAAGGGGTTATGACTTATGCTATATCCCTCACCCTCTAGTAGAAGGTATTTGGATGACCTAATCATGTCACCTTATTGTGTTAAATAAGGTATGGAAGTAAGATTATTTTCAAGCATGTTTTACTTCAAACATCATGCAGCTATGCCATATTTCTATTATGTAAGCTATTACTCATGATATGCATTTCGATTATGTGTCCATCTCTTGTTGCATTGCATCCCATATACTTAGTACATTCAAATGTACTAACGCATACTCTATGCCTACATGATATCACCATATAGGAACTGGAGCCCCTATTGATTCTTTTTCACGTGGCTAGATGGATTGTTCAAGATAGCTCTTGGTGAGTCCTCAAGTCCAGGGAAAATATCTACCTTCTCTCATGCTTATGTATAGATTATATCTTGTATAATTTGATTACTTATTGTCATTACTATGAGGGTGAGCCCAGTTTCTTTTCTTAGCCCCCACTAAGTTCTATGTTTAGAGGTGCTTTGGATAAGTATGTAATGATGCTATAAGCTTGACTCTCTTGACTCTCTTGATTTTTTATGAAATGAAGGTTTCCCCTTAGTCCCTGTGTCCTTATTTCTATTCTTTTATTATTCTTTAATTACTTCCGTAACTAGGGATGTGTAATGATATGTTATGAGGCGTGCTTGGGGTTCCTTCGGGGTCCCCATGCGCCGTGTCACATCTAGGCCCTAGTTTGGGTCGTGACAAGTTGGTTTAGGCGGGGTGTGGATGCAAAATGGGAAAATGATTGCCTATGCTTCTAAACAGTTGAAGGCCCATGAGAAAAACTATCCTACTCATGACTTAGAGTTAGCGGTAGTGGTTTTTGTGCTTAATTATGGCGTCACTACTTATATGATTTACATTGTGAGGTTTTCATTGATCAAAGGAGTTTTCAGTATATTTTCAGTCAAAAAGATCTAAACATCGAGTTGCTAAAGGACTATGACTTGACCATCTTATATCATCCGGGAAAAGCTAATGTGGTGGCCGATGCCTTGAGTAGAAAGACTTTTAGCATGGGGAGTCTATCCTCCATTCGAGTGGAAGAGCGACCTTTGGGCAAGGATGTTCAACGTCTAGCTAATTGCCTAGTCAGGTTATAACTTTCTGATAAAGGTGGTGTACTTGCTTTCATTGAGGCTCATTCTTCCTTGATGGACCAGATTCGAGAGCGCCCGTTTGAGGATGAGAAGTGTCTCATCAGAGACAAAGTGACAAGATAAGAGGCTAAGGAAGTGATGCTTAATCCTGATGATGTTCTGAGGATTGGAGATTGAGTTTATGTACCTAAGGTAGGTGACTTAATTAGATTGATTCTTGAGTAGGCTCAGTGTACTCATTATTTCATTCATCCAGGAGCAGCAAAGATGTAGCATGACCTGAGTCAACATTACTGGTGGTGTGGCATGAAAAAAGACATTTTAGATTTTGTGTCCAAGTGTTAAATTTGTTAGTAGGTTAAGTGTGAGTACCAACGACGTGGAGGTGAGTTCCAAAGGATGCCTATTTCTATGTGGAAGTGGGAGTATACCACCATGTATTTTGTGGTTAGTGTTTCCACTATTGTGGGTGGTTATGACTCTATCTGGATAGTTGTGGATCGATTGACTAAGTCCACATATTTTATTCCCGTCAAGGTTAAGTATACCATAGAGAAATTGGCTAAGCTTCATCAGTCTAATAGTCCGACTGCATAGTTTTCTTGTTTCCGTCATTTCAGATCGAGGTTCACTTTTCACTTCGCATTTTTGGAGGGTCTTACAGCATGGTCTAGGTACATAGTTTGATATGGGTTCAGCCTTTCATCCTCAGATAGATGGATAGTCTGAGTAGACTATTCAAGTGTTGGAGGACATGTTTCAAGGGTATGTAATTGATTTTGGTTCTCGCTGCGATCAACACTTTCCGTTAGCACAATTTGCCTATAATAATAGTTATCACTCTAGCATTCAGATGGTTCCGGTCGAGGCTTTGTATTGTAGACAGTGTAGATCTCCAATTGGTTAGTTTGATTCCATTGAGATGGACTCATTAGATGTAGACTTTCTTAGGGATACTATGGAGCAGGCCCATATAATATAGGGTATGGTAGCTGATCATGTTTGGCATAGAGTGTCACCTATGAAGGGTGTTATGCGGTTCGGTAAGAAGGAAAATCCTAGCCTTCGATTTATTGGCCCATTGGAGATTTTGGAGCGAGTTGGAGAGGTGGCCTATAGACTGGCCTTGCCACCTAGCTTATCATCTGTACATCCTGTGTTTCATGTCTCCATACTCTGAAAGTATGTACCCGATAATTCTTATATATTTTCATTTGATTCGGTGGAGTTGAGTCTAGACTTGTCATTTGAGGAGGAGCCTATAACTATTTTGGATAGACATGTTCAAAAACTTAAAACAATAAGATTGCTTTTATGAAGGTACAATGGAAAAATCATTCAGTTAGAGAGGCGACTTGGGAGACAGAGTCTGAAATATGTGCTAAATATCCTCATTTTTTTGAAACATCGGGTACTTTCATCTACCTTATTTTCGAGGATGAACATGATTTTTAGTAGTGGATAATGTAATTACCCGTTAGGCTATTTTGAGAATTTGTCCTCTTGTTTTCTTAAAATATCCTTCTACTAAATTTTAGAGGGTAGTTTGGACTATTCAATATCTAAGACTATTTTAGTTTATGGGTACCCGTAGATAATTAATATAAGTGATGGATTAAATGTTAATGTATTTAAAATTCTATATCACTTATACATGTATTTTAGAATAAACTAAGTGGAAAACCAAGAACTTTTGCCACCTGTATTTGTTGTACAATTGTTTATTAATTATTGAGAAGACAACACTAAGTGTGAATCCAACAATCTTGCCACCTGTATTTGTTATACAATTTGTTTATTAATTAATGAGAAGAAAACATCAGGTGGAAAATTGACACCATAAATTAAATACTCCCTTTTGCGGTCATTAACCCCACTAGAGGATGATTTTATTGCTGCACTAAGAGAACTAGTGACTTTTTTTATTCTTATGACCTTATCAAATAAGGTAAAGTAACATATGGAAAAAATTAGATAGTGGAAGGGGACAATGATTGGTGGAGCAATTATGATGTTGTTGACTATCTTGTAATTATTAATCCATTAGGAGGATTATTGTATTGGAAAATAGTTATATAAAGAGAAGAAAGCAAGGGTTTTAGTGAGAAAAAACCTACAAACTGCAAAAAAGAGTCGCTGCTTCGAGTAATTCTCTTATGAAAATTTTCACCCATTCTACTCTAGTACTACTTTGCTGGATATTTTATATTTTTATGCATTTGGATAGTATAATTGTGTTGTTGTTTAAGAGATTGAGAAAAGAACAATGGGCAAACCTTAATGGAATAATAACATGGCCTTTTATATAGGCAATAATGAACCAGTTATGAAATAACCAATAAGAATGATTCTTATGATGCCAAGGTCTTTGTCAGCGATGTGCAAATCAGTTCGGCCCAAGGTCTTTACTGGCTGAGATATGATGTCGAGGTCTTTCACCGGCGAATTGTGATGTTGAAATCTTTACTAGTGATATTATGATGCCAAGGTCTTTGTCGGCGATTATATTATGTTGAAGTCTTTACCAACGATGTTGTGATGTTGAGGTATTTTCCAGTGATGTTACGATGTCGAGGTCATTGCCAGTGATTATTACATAGGCATTGCATTTCATCCTTGCATATTCTTGCATAACATGATGTTATTCTTGCGATTGATTGTGTTATTACTTATGAGTTGCAGCTTGTGCTTTGGAATTTTGATGTTGTAAAGTACTATCTTTATTATGAATAATATGTTGCTGGGCTGGGTTGACTTTTTGTGCAGGTGCTAGTTGTGGAGGTTGGTTGGGATGAAAGGAGTTTGTGTATTCTATTGGACTTACCTTTTTTGTGAGTTGACTTGTTGAGTGTTGTGTTGCTTTTGGTTCTCACCCCTTGCTTCTACACTTGTGTAGTTTCTGAGTTCGGACAGTGAGTAATATTTTTCCTTGATCGTCCAAGGCTTCCCTGCAGATTTAGATAGATAGTCATTATCATCTGGCTAATTCTCTTGCTCCTATTTCTTTTGTGATTTGTTCTATTTGAGAAGAAAGACACTTCAGACTTGTACTTATTTGATTTTCTGTATTGCTAGTAGTTTATATACATGACAACTAATCTTGTATTATTTAAGTTTTTGATGATTTTCGGTTTTATCTTTCTTATTTAGTCACTTCCTCACGTTATTTCTAGTTTTTTAGCGTGTAAGGCTGACTTGTTCTGGTAGAATTGAACAAGAATTTGTGTCGTAACAGTCACCATGCTACAAAACAGACCTTTATTCCCAAAATACAACTATCGTCCCCGGATAACGAAGGCTATCCTTTAAATTTATTAGAAAACAATTTCCAATATGTTTCTCCTTTGCAATGACAATAAATTAAGCACAGGGGATACACAATACTAAGTGTTGGGGTATACCCCGCAACATGTTTTCTCACATGGCTAACTATAGGTAGCACTTTCTAGAGGAATATCAAAGACAACGACAAAAGTTTTGATTATAACTGAACAACCTGCAGATCAGCACACAGGGATATACACCAAAAATGTTATCTACAAAGAAGAATTAGGCAAGATTCAATTTGTAATAAGTTTGGAATAAATCAAACTACCAAAACATGCACCAAACATGAATGTAATAAAAAATAGTTTTATTGAATTTATAGGCTCGGAGGATGACGAGACAACATGAACAACACCATACAACTAACAAAAAAGTTATGGCTAATGTATATACTTTGTTGCTAAATGTGTCTACTCATTTAGATGGGCCAGTATTTCTCAAAATATCTAATTCATATTTGGGAGATGGTCATGTTAATCCTTTCCATTCACAATTGTGGGTAATTTAATGACTGTAAAAAACACAAAGTCAAATTTAGGTTGACATTTTCTTCATTACTACAGATAGTTGTCTTAATTTACCCTTAATTTCCATTTAAAGTTCATTACTATTTCTTTTGATGGTATAAAATTTTTTGTTGATTAATTTTTTTTATACGAGCTATTTTATAACATAACTAAGACCGAGCAGGGTATGATAATTGACTTCCCGTTTCGTAAAAGTAATAGATCGTCTATATTTATTGAGATGGAATAGTATTGTCATTGGCTTTAAAATAATGAGTGTGTAAAACATACAACACTTTAAACACTGGATTAAAAGATCGACTAACATTCATGTAATTTTATGCAAATGTGAAGCGTAGCAAATAAGGGGAGAGTATATGTAGGCATTCCCTCTTTATAGGCCATCATTTGGCTGCGATAAAGCAATTATATTGAATGAAATAGAGTATAAATTTTAATTGTACAAAGGGAGTTTGTAAAATAAATAAAGGAATTGAAGAGATATTACTGCCTTTTGATTTTAGATGTATAAGGATATCCTGTTTTGATTCAATATATTTAGCAATAAGATTAAAGTTACCCAATCTACCGATCAATTTCTTGTGGGCAGAAGGCTAATGACACAAATTAAACTAACAATGTTCACCTCTAAAAGTATAGGCGAAATGGAATAACCATGACAATGACAATCATGTCAAGACTCAACAGTTAACATAAAAAAAGACATGTCAACACTAAAAATCAACATGGAAATTTGGAAATGTTATTATATATGTCTTTTATGTTAGAATTTTAATAAATATTGATTATTTACCAATATCTAAAATACCACGTGCAACGCAGGTGTCATAAATCTAGTTTCCTTAAAAGCATCAACTCCAAAAACGTGAAGTTAAATTATGTTAATACCCATCACTTAAAAATAACTCCTAAATTATGCAATTACCCTCACTTAAAAGTACCTAACTTAAAAGTAATTCCTCCGCTAAATTGATCAGATGTTACTTTCCCCTACCGCTGCGGCAAGTTCCACCATTTTTCAACTGATGCAACTTCTGAAATTTCCCTATATATATCAATCAAATATAGACCTCCTCTCCCATAAACTCCTGCATATACAGTATAACATTCATCCTGATTTTTCTTATGTTCTTGCTCTATTTTATGAGGCAAATATTGTTTGCCGTCAAAATCGAATTACACCGTTGGAATTGTGTTCTCCATTTAAACTTGTAAGTTTTTGTTGCCAACTTTCTGAACAACTTGTTTACTCTTATTTTGGATAACTTGTTCCTACTCTATTTTCTCTACAGTTTACGCGAAGTTCTAACTTAGTTGTCCTCCTTTTGGACAACTTGGAGGTATCTGCCAATTTATTTGTCCTCCTTCTAGATAGCTTGGTGGTACCCTGTTGTCAATAAAATTTTCGTAAAATACTTACTTATTGGTACTAATTTACACACTGTCTCCTCTACATTTATAACTTTTCAGATTCTGAACTTATGGCGAGTGAAATTGAACTTTCAAAGCAAAGCATCCCCATTAACAAGATCCCAAATGCTCCCCACTTATTGAGGGATACACGTATTAGTTATTTGAAAGAAATCAGTAATTCCATACAAGAATTCATGTCATGAAGGCACTTATCAAACGATAATATTAGTTGACAGTGAGGTAATATTATTTACACTTTTAAATGTTACTCTTCCAATCTACTTTCCTGATTACATCTTGAATGTCATCCCATGCCCTTAAATAAACAATAGGGGATAAAGCTGCATGCAACACAGTTTAATAGGCAAACCGATACATGGAGGGACTCCTTGAAGACAAATAATAGTTACTACATTGCTAATGGCATATTGAATTGCGTCAACCGCAACTACACATCGATGCACATAGAAGTTGAATTGTCCATTATAGATAAAACAATCATAAAGGAATCTGATTATGAAATTGTCACGGCCTGCAATTCGAATGTGATCGAACTCATCTAACCTACCAAGGAGAGTCAATCCCTAAATAACTCAACATAATAATAGAGCAGAATATAAAGAATCTAAAAAGGATAGATAGACATAGGAAATCAAAACTACAACCTTCCCAGAACTGGTGTCACGTGTACAAGCCTCTAAATACAAAATACTCAAATGAAATACAAGTCACAATGTATAGTCCTCAAATAGAACATAACATGAGAGAAAATTCTCAAAGGCCTGCTGAAGATACAAACAGCTACCTCACGAGTGATCTCGATGCTTGATCCCAAAATGAAGGAAGCTAATAAAGGGGATCGGGTTGACAATCTAAAGAATGTAATGAGGGGTGAGCACCTTAACCACAAGTGTCATGACCCAAGTCTAGGGCCTAGACGTTATAAGAAGAATGAGAGCTGAAGGAATCCCAAATAAGCCTCTTAGCACATCACATACACGTCCTTGGTTGCGGAAGTAAAATAAGATAACAGCAAGTAATAATAGGACATAAGGGAAATAGGACTAAGGGAGTCTTTCATAATAGCATAAGAATAATAAGAGTCAAGCTTATAAATATAAACCAACATAGTATCCAACGACAATTCTACTAGTAGATAGGGTGAGGGCCAAGACATCTCTCGGGATCACCCTCATAGATAAATATCCAAAAATATAGATAAAGTCTTAACATAGGAATGAAAGAAAGATAGATATTGTCCCCGGATGTGAGGATTCACCAACAACTCACTTCAATGATCTGACTAGCCATGTGAAGGATGAGGGTCAATAGGAGCTCCTATCCCTACATGGTGATATCATGTTGGCATAGAGTACGCATTAGCATTTGGAATGTACTAAATATGTAAGGTGCAATGCAACATGGATCCTAAGCATAATAATAATTAATTATGCAAAATCAAAATCAATAGACATGAGCCCAATATGACATGTACAATCAATGCTTGGCTGTAAACATACATTAGAATAATCATACTCGCATAACTTGCTCAACATAATAAAGTGACATGAATAGCTCATCCAAATACCTTCTACTAGGGGGTGAGGAATAGAGCATAAGTCATAATCCCTTCTAGTAGGTAACGAGTAGTACATAAGGGTAGAGGTATAACATAGGTCATAACCCCTTCATGTAAGCATAAGGTGTGACAAAGAATTAATTCGTACATGAGGGTGAGGCATAAACATAGTTCATAACCCATTTAATAATCATTATCCTTGTACTAGAGGGCGAGATATACAACATAGTTCATAACCCCTTCTAGTCGGCATCATAATTCACATGAGCATAGAACATAGCATAAGAGCTCAATAATTCATGTGTAGATCATAGAGACTTATCATGAATTTAATACATGCTTGGGAGTCCATAACTTATCATAAGAACGCATGTCTTGCAAATTAAGCAATATCCATTCATCAACATTAGATTCATTATCATGTAAATTTACTCAAACATGGTGGGTATGCATGTTTTACTTAAAATCATGCAATTTTGGTGTATAGGATAAGAAGGGTAAAATCAATTTAATTTGAAGTCATTTAAATCAACCCACCAAAATAGTAGTAAAACCCTCATTTGGGTGTCATGAGATCCATCTTAGAAATTTACCGTTATTTATAGTCTCACAATTCATGTAATGTATAGCCTCAACAAGCATAAATCAACTCCTCAAAATAGCTTCAATAGATATTCATGCATACTTAATCAATACTTGAAGAATCCAATCCCAAATAATATTTATAATGCATAATAAAGTTTACCCATAAAATATCCAACATTAAAAGGAAGGTTTGGCTTCATAAGGACCCATGAATGAAACCCATATACCTAAAATTGAGACTTTCTTAAAATTGAGTTAAGACTTGAGATTTGTGTTGGGTTCTTGAATTCCAAAACATGCTCTTGAAATCCTTGAATTTGAATGGGGAATATGATAATGTCTTCGAGAGGTTTAGAAAGGATCTTGTGAGTTTTTGAGCTTGAAAATGGTCAAAGAATGAAGGTTTTACGTTTAAATGGGCAGTAGGTTATTACTCATATTCCCTTGAATGAAGTAGAAAAACAGGGAAAAAATTTGCACGGGTACATGCCCTAGGCGCAATGCAAACCAGACATACACTTCCAGAAACACTGTGCCGAGCCCTAGGCGTGTCGCTTCCTTGGTGCACATGCACACCATTTCTAATTCCCATTGTAAAAATTATTTTTCTCTACGAGTCTTTTAAAAATTGGCTGCTACCCTTTTCTCACATAATTTTGCCACCCGAATAAGAATATGAAGTCAAATTTTTGAAATTACGCACAGATTTTGAGATATTAGAGAAATATGCTTATAAGGTGTTCTGAAGTACATGAGGGGTGTTACAACAAGGTACTCAACAAATAGAAACTAACCAAGAGTAAAGTAATGAAGAACACAATTAACTCCTCAACTCCCAACCACATACCATGGAACTACAAACTTGCACTCAGAAAAGTCCCAACACAATATATATGCAATATAAATAGTTCCAGAATATCTACAAAAGCTCATTACATAGACCACCTCTCAGAATGTACAACTGATACATAGATCAAAAGGATATAATAGATATCCAATCTCAAAGCTAATCACATATAATATTAGGTAAAAAGTGATATGAGATGAAGTAAATTCCATGAAATGTGATGTAATGCAATGTCAAATAATCATGATACATATTTGACCTACAATATACATCTATTTATTATGTCAGAACAAAACCTATGGGGGCCACAAATGGACCATGTACCCACAGGAACTATTTTTCTTTGGTATTTACTTTTATATCTAGACGGAACAAGTTTTCTTTGGCCTCTCATTTCTTTTCTTTTTTCATTAGGCGGAACCATTTTCCTTTGTCTTTTCATTCCTTTTCTTTCTTTTCTTTTTCACTAGTCAGAAGTATTTTCGTTTGGCTTTTCAATTCTTTTTTTCACTAGCTCGAATCATTTCCCTTCGACTTTTTATTTTCAATAGATCATTAAACAAAAACATATCAATAAAATATGCATGATATCTATATAAATATTATATATA
>JAABOM020015739.1:0-57843 GCA_011800125.2 Solanum clarkiae | reverse complement strand
CATCCTTATTTCTCAACCTCTTGACTTGTCGATCCAAAATTTGTACCAGTACTTCTTCATAAGTCAAATTTTCTCCAACCTTCACAACATCCAATGAAACTATAGAACTTGCACCACTAATGCACTTCCTTAACGTAGATACATGAAAAATAGGGTGAACCAACTCCATCTCATTAGGCAACTCAAGCTCATGAGCTACCTTTCCAATCCTTCTTAAAATTTTGTAAGGACCCTAAATCTTGGGCTTAACTTGCCCTTTTTGCCAAAATGAACAATACCCTTCATAAGTGAAACCTAGAGATACACCCAATCTCCCACATCAAATTCAATATCTCTCCTCCTCATATCCAAGTATGACTTTTGTCGGCCTTGAGCCGATTTCAATCTCTCTCTTATCATCCCTCACTTTTTCCATAGCCTCCAAGACCAAATCCGGGACTAATAATGTCATTTTACCTACCATTAACCAGCCAATAGGCGATCTACATCGCCTACCATAAAGAGCTTCAAATGGAGCCATCTTAATGCTAGAATGATAACTGTTATTATATGCAAACTCAATGAAAGGTAAGTGATTATCCCAATTACCTTTAAATTCTAAGACACAAGCTCTCAATGTATCCTCCAATGTTTGAATGGTCCTTTCACCTTGACCATCTATTTGAGGATGAAATGAGGTAATCAACTTAACTTTAGTACCCAAATCTCTTTGGAATGCCTTCCAAAAATGAGAAGTGAATTAAGGGCCATGATCTGATACTATTGACAAAGAAACACCATGTAACCCGACTAGCTCACGAATATCTGACCTTGCATAATCTTCAGCACTATATGAAGTCTAACCGACAAGAAATAAGCTAATTTGATCATATGATCCACAATTACCCACATTGAATCATATTGTTTCTGAGTCCGAGGCAATCCAACAATGAAGTCCATATTAATTTCCTCCCACTTTAAAGTTGGGATTTCAATGTCTTGAGCTAGCGCACTAGGCCTTTAATGCTCAGCTTTCACTTGCTCAAAATTTGGACACTCGGCTACAAACTTGGCTATGTCCTTTTTCATATTACCCTACCAATAGACTTCCTTCAAATCTCGATACATTTTGGTGCAACCCGGATGAATGGAATAAGATGAATTATAAGCCTCTTGTAAGATAAAGGTTCTCAAGCCATCTACATCCGGCACACACAACTAGCCTTGGTATCCAAGGACACCATTTCCCCCTTGTAAGAAAAGCTCCACTTTCTTTTGTTCAACTAATTTCTTTAATTCAATCACAGTAGGCTCAAGGTCTTGCTTTGACTTCACATAAACAATGTAAGAAGATTGAGACCTATCATGAACAAATACGCCACCATTATTAGTACCTTCCAACCTAATACTCAATCTAGCCAACTGATGGACTTCCTTTGCCAACTCTTTCTTTTCACCCTTAACATGACTCATACTACCCATGGTTATTCTACTCAAAGAATCAGCCACCAAATTGGACTTACTGGGTGATAGTAGACACTCATATCATAGTATTTGAGAAGTTCAAGCCATCTCCATTGCCTTAGATTCAAGTCCCTTTGAGTGAACACACACTGCAAGCTCTTGTGATTGGTAAATATATCCACCTAAACATTATAGAGATAGTGACGCCAAATTTTTAGAGCAAACACTACTGCTGCCAATTCAAGGGCATGAGTTGGATAATTGAACTCATGTTCTTTCAATTGTCTAGAAGCATAAGCTATGACCTTACCATTTTGCATCAACACACAACCCAACCCAACCCAGATGCATCACAATATACCAAAAAACCATCTAAACCATCTGGAAGAGTCAAGATGGGAGCTGAAGTCAACTTATCTTTCAATGTCTAGAAATTTTTTTCACATTCATCAGACCACACAAACTTGGGCTTTTTCTGGGTCAATTTGGTCAAAGGGGATACGATTGAAGAAAACCTGCTACAAATCATTGGTAGTAACTTGCCAAATCCAAAAAACTCCTTATGCCAAATGAAGTTAAGGGTCTAGGCTAGTTTCGCACCGCGTTACTCTTCCTTGGGTCCACCATAATACCTTTATCAATCACCACATGGCCAAGGAAAGAAACCTCTTTCATCCAAAATTCACACTTGCTGAATTTGGCGTACAATTTCTCATCTCTCAAACTTTGAAGGACTGTTCTCAAATGTCCCTCATGTTCCTTCTCACTTAGGGAGTAGACTAGTACGTTCTCAATAAAGACTATAACAAAAATGTCAAGGTAAGGTTTGAAGACTCGATTCATAAGATCCATAAATATAGCTGGCGCATTTGTCAATCCAAAAGACATCACCAAAAACTCATATTGCCCATACCTTGTCCTAAAAGTTGTCTTAGGAATACCACATAGGGTCCTAACTCATAATTGGTGATACCCAACAAAGGTCGATCTTAGAAAAATGTCTTAACTCCTTGTAGTTGGTTAAATAAATCATCTATCCTCGAAAGTGGGTACTTATTCTTAATGATGACTTTGTTGAGTTGACGATAGTCAATGCACATTTGGAGTGATCCATCCCTCTTCCGTACGAACAAAACAGAAGCACCCCATGAAGATTTGCTAGGCCTACTAAATCCTTTCTTTAATAATTCTTTCAACTGATCGTTAAATTCTTTCAACTCAGCTGGTGCCATCCTATAGGCTGGAATAGAGATAGGTTTGGCATTGGAAAGGAGGTCTATGCTAAAATTAATTTCCCTTTCGGGAGGAATACTAGGAAGATCTTTGGGAAACACATCGAGGAACTCATTGACTATAGGAACTGACTCAAGAGAGGGAACCTTAGAAGACATATATCATACCCTAACCATATGATAGATACACCCCTTAGATATCATCTTACGAGCTTTAAGATATGAAATAAACACACCTATTACCACAAAATCTTGCCCCTCCCACTCAAACAAGGGTTCATTAGGAACTTGGAATTTAACTTTACGGGTTCTACAATCTATGGTGGCATAAGAGGCATGTAACCAGTCCATACCAAGGATGACATCAAAATCTACCATAAAAAATTCAATAAGATTCCATGGAAGAGTCTTATGCATAATAGACACAGGAACATTTTTCTAGACTCTTTTAGCAACTATTGACTCACCCACGGGAGTAGACACAAGAAAAGGGTCATGTAAAATTTCAGAACTTAAATTGAACCTATTGGCAAGGAAAGGGGTCACAAAGGATAAGTTGGCACCAGGATCCAACAACACATAAACATCAAAATCTCAAACACTTTCAACATACCCGTGACAACATTTTGCAGATCTTCCACCTCTTGCCTCCCATGTAGTGCATAAAACCTATTATTGCGAGAACCACCACCTTGTTGCACAACTTGTGGCTTTTGGTCCTTCTACACATCTTTACCATGTGGGCGACTACCCTTACCCTTATTATGAGCCTTGGGGTAATTTGCAATTTCATGACCTAGTTGGCCACATATAAAACAACTTCCCAACTCCCAATATAACACATCACCATGGCTCTTACCACACTTTTTGCATGTTAGACAAGCTTGAGCATGGTCAGCACTTTGTTGACCCTTAGTATGTTGAAACCAATCATTGGTATACCTTTGGTTAAAGGCATTCAAAGACCCTTGTTGTTAGAACCTTTGGTTTTGATGACCTCAATTATCATCGTCACCCTTGCAACCTTGATACTCAACATCATACCTCAGCCTGTTACCATCATTTTTCCTCAGCTTGTGAATCTTCTTTTCCTTAAGTTGCTTGGCATAAATCATAACCCAAGACAAATCCATGTCTTGGATTAGTAGGGCAGTTTGGCATTCTTCGTTGATGAGGTTAGAGACTCTCAAAACAAACATATTCATCCTAGACCTAGGATTGGATCCTAGCGTAAGAGCATATTTGGAGAGTATGTTGAACTTCAGTGAGTACTCGTGAACGCTCATCCATCCTTGCTTCAAGTTCATAAAGTCTTTAATTTTCGCTGCCCCTAATTCAAGAGGGAAAAAGTAGTCCAAGAATGCAACCTTGAATTCTTCCCAATCAATTGGACCACCGAGCACCCTTTCACCTTCCCACTGATCATACCAAATTCGGGCAAGGCTTTTAAGTTGGTAGGCCACCAATTCAGCATTCTCCTCCGATGACACACCCATAATCGAGAGAACCTTGTATACCTTATCAATGAACTCCATGGGATCCTCATTAAGTCTATTTCCATAATATTCTGGCGGGTTCATACGGGTGAAATCTCTCACCCTAGCTGCCTGGGTGGGAGCTTGAGGTATTGGAGCTTGAGGTGGAGCTTGCGTAGCCTGATTGGCAACCGTTTGAGCCAGTAATGAGATAATATTCCTGAACTCGGCATGGGACACATTACCCTCTTCTGGAGGTTGAAGAACCTCACATACGGGAATATTTCTTCTTGGCGGCATTTTCTATAGTGCAACGAACAATTGATTAGAAGGAAGGATATCTTAAGTTACTCTAATGCGTGATTTGATTTAAACAAAGAAGTGAGACAATCCTAAACAACTCATACCCTCCCATACATGGTTATGCCGCACTTCACCACCATGAATAAGAATCTACTAGATATGGTGTGTGGACTTCCACGGATCATTTTTAAACCTTGTGCTCTGATACCAAGCTTGTCATGACCCAAAACTAGGTTCTACGTATGACAAGATGAATGAGAACCCGAGGGCCCCCAAACAAGCCTCTTAAATCATAATTGCACGTTATAGATTTAAATGATAAATGGTAAATAGATGACAATAAAATATGGAGAATGGGACCAAGGGAAAACTTGTAACCATAAGCAGAAGCATAAGTTAAATAGTTTAAACCATACCAAGTGTAGCAGTAGTCCGAAACACCTCTAAACTATGACAATAAACAGAGCCAAGAATACAAGTCTAGGCTCCTTAATACTAAGTCAAAATAAAAGTACATCAAATATCTGAATAACAAAGGCAAAGCTTGAATATAAGTGTTCTATTCCTGATGAATGGGAACTCACAAAGCTCAAAGTCTTCACGAGCAATCTAGCCACGATAAGGAGGATGAGGCAGATCGCCTATCCCTACATGATTATAGCATGTAGGCAAAAATGCGGTTAGTACTTTGGAATGTACTAAGTATGCGGGTATGCAATGCAACAAGTAAATATAATGACAAAGAATATTTACCCAATATGACAAACTCCAAGATTAAACAATATATTCAGTTCCAAAGTAAAGCATAAAGTAATGCCATGAAAATGCATAGAGAAGCACACAAGCTAATAAATGTGGGAATAAGACCATAACCGACAAAATCATATGAGCTATAATATAGCATACCGATGTCATACTCCACACCAGCCAAAGAGTGAGTCAACTTGCCAGAGTATGACTCCAAAAACAGAAATACTAAATGGATCCACTAGTCAGAAAGCCTAAAAAGGCATAATCAAAATATCCTACGGTGTCATATACTTATGAGATTAGAAGCTTTATATAAGACCCCTTAGGTCGAGTCCCACTCCTAACTCATTCGGTGCTAAGTCAAAAACCCACAGAAATGGACAATGCATATTAGAAATAATCAAAACTTAAATATTAGAAATAATCAAAACTTAATTTAGTTAGGAAAGTCATAACTTATAAAGTAAATCATATTCAAACTTGTACTTAAAATAGCTCCTTAACAAAGATTCAAAATAACACTGAGTGGGTTTTAAGTCATCCAATATCATTTCATACTTGTATTTACTTATTCTTGTTCAAAATCACAGGTTCATATTACGCCAGGAAAGCCAAATATCCAAAGTTCATAGCTCAACTTATATCCAAACAAAATTACAATAATCATAGGAACATTTTAGGATAAAATCATAATAACTCATTTGTGGATCTAAGACTTGAAAATATAGGTTAGCTTAAATAATGCAAATCTGAAATACTTGAATTAAATTATGTAGAGCCTTGATAAGTATTCATAAATAATCATAAAATAAATGAATAACCATAAATTAAGCAATAAAAATCAGTATGCAATTATACATAAATCAAAAATTGAAAATTCATAATTCTAAATTTAGTTTTTTCGAAGAGGACTTCTTGATTGAAAAGAAACCAATAATCAAACCCACGCACCCCGCTTGATTAGCCTTTAGAAGATGGAGAGATTTGGTGAAAACCTTGAAGAAAACTTAGCCTAAGTGTTGGGAGAGTTTTGGAAGAGCAATGTAGATTACGAGATTTGGTTTCTTTGAAGAGTGATATAGAGACTAAGTGTGTGGGGGAGGGGGGTTATTTATACTGATTTTGGGGGGTTATAAGGGTCATTTAACTAATAAAAAGTGGTAAAAAATGTGTGGAGAGAAGGGTATAAAATCATGTGGTGCTAAGGGACTTTTCGACTCCCTTTTAAAAAGAAGAAAGATGTCAAACACAAGGGAGTGGGCATGGGACCTAGGTATGCCAACATTATCCTTTCCTATGGTGCTATTGCATGGTATGGTATGGCCTCAAGTCGTGCTAAGGGCATGCAAATGGCTTCCTATGCAAGCCGTGCAACAATGGCAAAAGAATTACTCCCAAACAAGTTAATTATGCAACCTTCACATATACCTTCATTTAAAATAATTCCAAATGCAAAAAAAACTTCATTTTTAGTCTTAACTTCACATAACATTGCCCCCAAAATATTATGCCAAGGATAAACCAACCACCCTTACAAGACCACCTCAACAATCACATAGTTAAACCAAGCTAATCGCTAAGATAACTTTCATTTCAAATTTTACTTAACTCAATAGGAATTCACTTGAACATTATCATTTCATGCAAGTATAGGATTAAAAACACCAGGTACATTACACTTAGGATCCACTTTTATACATCCCTCGACACCACATGTCAACCAAAATTAACACTTGTCATATTTAGCATACAATTTTTCCTCCCTCAATCTTTGCAACATGATCCTCAAATTCCCATATGCTCCTCCCTACTATGTGAATAGATTAATATATCATCAATGAAGACCACAATAAAGGAATCAACGTAAGATTTGAAGACCCTATTCATTAGGTCCATGAAGATGGCCTGTGCATTGGTCAACCCAAACAACATCACAACTAACTCATAATGCCTATATCTAGTCTAGAAGGCCGTCTTGAGAATATCACACTCCCTCACCCTCACTTGATGATACCCTGACCAAAGATCAATCTTAGAGAAGAAGCTAGCCCCTTCCAATTGGTCAAACAAATCATCCATTCTTGGAAGAGGATATCTATTTTTTATAGTGACCATATTGAGTTTTTGGTAGTCAATGCACATTCTAAATGACCCATCTTTCTTTTTCACAAACAACACTGGGGCACCTCAAGGTGATTGACTAGGTCTAATAAATTCATTTTCCAACAAATCTTTCAATTGCTCTTTTAACTCTTTCAATTCCGTCAGGGCCATGCAGTAAGGGGGAATGGAGATAAGTTGAGTATCGGGGCAGAGGTCTATACCAAAATCTATATCCCTTTCAGGAGGGCACTGGGAAGCTCATTTGGGAAGACATCAAGAAACTCATTTACAACCGGAACTGACTCAATGGAAGGGGCTTTGGACTCCACATCTTTAATCCTCTCAAGATGATAAAGATATCCCTTAGAGATCAACTTACAGGCTTTAATGCATGAAATGAATCTGCCCTTAACCACTATATCTTGACCTTCCCACTCAAGGATAGGTTCATTAGGGAATTAAAACTTGACCCTACGGGTTCTACAATCAAGAAGTATAGTAGGCATGTAACCAATGCATCCCAAGAATGACATCAAAATCCACCATGTCTAATTCAATAAGATCACAAGGCAACAACTTATGCAAAATAGCAAATAGGACAACTTCTACAAACTTTCCTAGCAACAGTAGAGGTACCAATAGAAGTAGACACTTTATAGGACCAATGCAACAACTCGGGGTAAACATGAAACTTTTTAGCAACAAAAGGGGTAACAAAGGAAAGAGTGGCACCCGGATCAATCAAAGCATATACATCAAAGTCAAAGATTTTACACATACTAGTAACAACATCGGGGACCTCACCAACCCTTTTCCTTCCATATAGTGCGTAAAGCTGGTTGTGCCTTGGGTCAACACCTTGAGAACCACCTTTACCCAATGGGAACTCATTTGCACCCTGGCCTTTGCCACGGTTTCTTGGACAATCTAACTTCTTGTGGCCAAAATCCCCACATTCATGGCATGCATTAGAACCCTTAAAAAATAAGCCCCCATGACTCCTTCCACATTTAGGGCACACATCATTAGAAGCCACATGACCGACGCCTTGAGACCTAGGGAAGTCATTGGAAAACCCCCTATTAATAGCATGAGTAGGCCTTTCGCTTTGAAGAAATCTAGCACCCTTTTGGAACTTACCCTCAAACCGGGACCTCTTGGCCTCACGCCCCCTTCTCTTCCTCAGTTTCTCCTCCTCCATTTGCTCGGCATAGGTCATCAATCAAGACAAGTCCATGTCACTAATTATCATGGCGTACGACATTCTTCACTTACCAATTCGGAGACCCCCATCACTAACTTATTTATCCTAGATGTAGGATCGACCACCAAATAAGGAGCATACTTTGAAAGTTGATTAAACTTGAGGACATACTCCCTCAAACTCATAGAACCTTGTTTCAAGTTCACGAACTCTAGTATCTTAGCTTCCCTAAGCTCAAGAGGGATAAACCGATTAAGGAAATCCAATTTGAACTCCTCCGAAAGCACCATATTACCAATTCCCTTCTCACCCTTCCATTTCTCATACCATATTTAGGATACCCCTTTGAGTTGGTATGCCTCCCACTCCACCTTTTCCTTCGGCCCAACACCAATGATATTCAAAAAATCTTGTAGACCTCATGAATGAACTCTTGTGGATCTTCATCCACCTTTGACCCATAGAAAACTGGAGGATTCATCCTTATAAAGTCTGTTATCCTAGCTCCCAATATAGTAGCATGAGGGGTTTGGGCCCCTTGATTTACTTGGTCGGGTACAACTTCAGCAAGCATAGTGAGAACATCTCAGAGCTCACCATTGGTGGGTTGCTCCTCGAGAGTTTGGATCCTTCTTCCTCGAGTATTTGGCATGATCTAGCATAGCAAAGAATAATCATTTGGGGAAAACTTACTACAACTTGATAGCACAACTTAGAACATGAAGCAGGGAAACATTTCCTAAAACGTCTCATAGCATCCTACTCATAGTCATGGCACACTTCACCACCATGAATATGAATCTAATCGATGCAGTATGTTGGATTCTAAGGATCTATCAACCTAGTGCTCTGATACCAACGTTGTCACGACCCAAGCCTAGGGCCTAGACGTGACACAGCGAATGGAGAACCTGAAGGAACCCCAAACAAGACTCTTAACTTGTCATTGCACATCATTGGTCTTGGAAGCATATAAACAACATAAAAGAGAAAATAGGGGGCAATGATACTAAGGGAAAAGCTTGCATAACATCATCATCAAGAGAAAAGATTCAAGCTCATATCATAAATACATAACATGTCCAACAATCTCCTCTAATACATAGGTAAGAGTGAGGGCTAAAACAAAGCAACCGGGCTCACCCTCATATCCAAAATAGTTAATAAAGAAGAATGTCTCAATACATAATAAGAGCAACATAGACTAAGGTCCCCGAAGTGGAGGACTTAGCAAGTAGCTTGAGTAGTATCGAACTAGCCATGTGGAGGAGGATGATAAAATTGGGCACCGGTTACTACATGGGATATCATATAGGCAAGAGTATGCGTTAGTATGTTTGAATGTACTAAGTATGTAGGATACAATGCAACAAGAATTAGGTATCATAGTCAAAATGTGTAACAATAGAAAATAGGCAAAATATAACGATATGGCATGTATGACCAATGCATAAGTAAAATATGCTTAAGTATCTCATGCTCATATAGGATATCATATGTGTAGAAAAGACCAAGCTAGATTTTCAAGGTACAAACCCCTTGGTGGTTGATGATGGTTTCACCTTATCACCCTGGTGGTGTGATACGAACCCCTCACACGGTTGATGAGTACAAACCCCACCTCGGTTACTCGGGCTCTTATCCCCTTAGATCGATTATGGTCTAATGCAATACTTTATATAGAGTATATAATACATATAAGCTCATTTCATGATCATATAGTCATCCATATCATATCTCATGCTTTGGACCTTCAACTCCTCAAGAAACCACATCCGGACATTTTATCAAACACATAGAGGGTGTGTAATGCTAGTATAAAACCATGAAATATAGAGATAAAATCTTGCAAGAAAATCCATTGTAAAACCATAAATCAACACCTTGCAACACCCTTAGACAATATACACCAAAACCCTTAATCAAATCTTAAAATAGATCCAATATTTATAGCTTAAAACATAGCAAAATAGTCACAACTTTACATAGCTTTAACATAGTGCACAGTGAATTTCATAATAAGTAAGGCCCATTTGTAAATCAACTTTAAATCATGTAATTTTAGTAAAAGGAGGCTTGGTTATTATGGGTGAAAGGAACCCATGAAAGAAACCCACGTACATTTTCTTAGACATGAACTTAGTGAAGATTGGAGATGGAGACTTGATGCTTGTAGAAGAACCTTGAAGAAAACCTTAGCTTAGGATGAGGGTTTGGGACGTGAATTTGGGAGTGAAAATATAGCTAAGTGTTTGAGTGAGTATTGGGAAATGTTTTGGGTAATATGAGGGTGAAAAATGACTGGTAAAAACACATTTGGGAACACATAGGCCCAAGACTTAGAAGTCCTAGATTGAACTAAAAAACATAGTCCACTTTTGTACGGTGGCGCGTCATAGAAGCGACGTGGATTTTCCACTGGAAATTGCATTCTTGGAATTTCATAGTTGTTAATATTTCGCTCTTAAATAAGAGTTAGACCTTTTTTCACCTAATTTTTACCCCCTGAACAAGAACATAAAGTTGAATTTTCAAAATAACAAATGAATTGTCAGATATATGGATTTTAAAATTTTGAGCATTCCAAGGCATATTTTGGGCACTTTTTGGGGTCGTTTTCAATTGCCATTGCTTGTTGGTCCACCTTGATAGTATCAAACTTTATCTCTTATACAACCTCTTCTTGTTCATTGGTTTTAATAAGAACTTGTTCAAGCATATACTCAATCCTTAAGAGTTTATCACTGATGCATTGCTGGGGTAGTAATCTGAGCCAATTTGGCGTACTCTCTTTTTTAGTAGTGCTTGGGGCTCCCTCAGATGTACTAGTGGATGGTACTAACTTATTTTGCATTGGATGATAAACTTGCATGATAACAGATAATTTATCCATGTATTCGATGATTTCGCCGAATTGTTGCCTCAGAAATGCCCAACACTCCCCTCTGAATAAGGCATCAACTTGTCCGTGCTGTTCAATGGTTAGTGCTTGACAGAAACTAGCTTCCAGTTCATCGTCAGTCAAACAATGGTTCTAGTTTGATGCTACAAACTTCTTATGCCTTTCCCAAGCCGCTACCAAAGATTCTCCTGGCACCCTTTTAAAATTGCAGATGTTATACTGTAGCTCTTTCTTATTGGGCCCCTTATGGAAGTTCATAAGGAAGACTCTCTGCAGCTCCCCCCAGTTAGAAAAAAACACCTAATGGGAGAATCAACCACTATTCAGCAGCTTCACTCTGGAGAGTCATGGGGAAGGCTTGAAGAGCCATGGCCTCCCAAGCAGGATCTCTTGTCCCAAGAACTCCCCTCAACATTTGAGTAAAATTTTGCAGGTGAGTTTAGGGTTCTTCAAACTCTTGTCCATATAACATGGTTCGTCTCTGCAAGGTTTCCAACAAGTCATTTGCGATGTAGAGCTTTTGTTTGATCATAGTGCCAACTAACCTATGAATAGATTAAACAACAAAATAAAAGTAAAAGTAAAATACAGGAGACTCTAGTAATTGACACTAGAACTAACTAATAGTGAAATCAAGACAAGACCTAGTTGTATTCCCCGACAACGGCACCATAATTTCTGATGATGTTCACACTCCATTAAGAAAGCCGTCGTTGTCACCAGTCAACCTAACCAAAGGTTAGGGTCAAATCCATAAGCAATACAGGGTTTGAATAGAAGACTTCACTACCATTCATTTCAAGTATCTATAACTAGAATCTCTAAATGGGAGGCGGAGGGGGGGGTTCTGTGATTCAAGAATAAAAGAAAAAATAAACCCTACAGTACGACGCTACAAAACACTCAATTTTAGGGACAACTTGGGAATTGTGTTCCCCATGGTTCATTGCCTCGATTAACCTAGATAGCAAAACAACAATTAGAGATTTGCATGTAGGATAGCAACTTAGGTTCTTCCAGCCTCTTGTGAAGGTGAAGGTCAAATTTCACCGTGGTACTTGGTCGGCAACCATGGCGTGCCAACTAACCATTACCAATGGTCTGAGTCAACCTCCCCTTGGTCAGGTTTAATTGATTAGATTAGAACACATCAATCGAATCATGTCATCTACTTCCTTTTTCCTATTCGTCACTACCTTGGTTGAGATTTTGATAGTAGGCAGGGTTTGGTGTTGGCCACCACCAAACAACAATCATAAGGAAGGGAAATAGACAATACATGCAAAACCCTAATCATAGAAATGCAATAAACCTAGGTGATATCAAGTCAACTACCCATGAATCCCACAACCCCAAGTTGTGGGTGCTTAGCTATCAATGGCTAAAGAAAAATCAACAAAAATGCAAAAACAAGACATAGTTGAGGGTTTTACCAAAACAATAGAAGTTGAAAGAACCAAAAGTTGCAAACCACAAGCTTGATATATTGAATTTGAATACAATATGAGATTTGCATTCCCCAAAAATGGGTTTTCCAAGAGAAAAATGGAAAACTTTGCTAAAATCCTAAAATATTCTTAAGAGAACATCCAAAGGCACATTCAATGTCTAAAATCTGGAATCTCCCCATAAAACCCTAACTTAAAGTATTTATAGTAGTTGCAAGCTTAACCCTAAAAATTACACAGAAAAGACAGTTGGCAGCTGGTATGCCTCACAGGTACGACTCGTAGGGTGACTTACGACCCTATGAGTGATAATGGAGGTATTATATCAAGTTCTTGGCATCGTGGACTCAATTGGTATGACCCATTGGTACGATTCGTTGCTTGGTCTATGACTCATATGCTCCTCTCATAGTCTAGGCCTTCAATTTTTGATCCAAAGTTTGGGCTTTCTGTTTCCTGCTACGAGTACACCTATATGAGTCGTAGTAAGACCTACAACTCGTAGGGTGGCCTCATAGGGTTGACCTCCACTTAGAAGATTTCTGATTTTTTATCTCTTTTTTCTTGCTATGATAACACCCTATGACTATTAGCCTATGCAACAACTCGTAGGTGAACTCATATGTCCTATGCTTCAGCAAACTCTACAATTTTCTTCCAAAATCATGCCAACCTAACTTTTCTGCAAGAACAACACAAAAACACATAAAACTCTAAAAAGTCACATTAAGAACTGACAAAATCCCTAGTTTTAGGCATCAAATGTACTGTATTTTGACAGCACATCACCATGACTCTTCAAGCCTTCCCCATGACTCTCCGGAGTGAAGCTGCGGAATAATGGTCGATTTTCCCATCAGTAATTGTTCTAACTTGGGGGAAGTGCAGAGAGTCTTTCTCATGAACTTTTATAAGGGGCCCAATAAGTAAGAGCTACAGAATAACATCTGCACTTTTAAAAGGGTGTCAGGAGAATCTTTAGTAGCAGCTTGGGAAAGGCATAAGAAGTGTGTGACATCATACCGGAACCATTATTTGACTGATGAAGAATTGGCTGCTAGCTTTTACGGAGCACTAACCTCTGAACAACATGGACATGCTGATGCCTTATTCGGAGGGGAGTGTTGGGCATTTCTGAGGCAACCATTTAGCGAAATCATCAAATACATGGATAAGTTATCTGCTATCATGTAAATTTATCAACCAATGAAAAAGCAGTTAGTACCATCCACTAGTACATCCGATGAGCCGCAAGCACTACCAAAAAAGAGAGTATGCTAAGTTGGCTCAGGCTACCACCCCAGCAATGCATCAGTGATAAACTCTTGAGGATTGAGTGTATGCTTGAACAAGTACTTATTAAAACCAATGTACTAGAAGAAGTTGTACAAGAGATAACATTTGATGGTATCAAGGTGAACTACAAGGAGGACCAATAAACAATGGCAATACAGAGACTTGATGACAAGGTTAAGCAAATAACAACCCGATTAGAACCTGTGCAAAGAGATCAGAGAAGGGGCCAGAGGAGTAAAGATGAGTCTTCCTCGACGCGTAAGGAATTATGAGTACTCATGTTGACAAAGTTGAGCCACAACATTAAACAAGGAACTTCCTGGGAGGCAACCAAAGCATCTTTTGTGTTCCCGACTATTTTGAGACGTTTTTATTTGTTTAATTTATTGGATGGTTGTTTAATATTTTGTTGTGATTGTTAAGACTTTGAACTAGCTGCATTATTCTACATTTTGGTATCTTGAGTGATTGGTTGCAGGAACAAATAAAAAGCTGAGGTGTAGAGAGATTAATGCTTGGAGCAGCCTCTACAAGTAGGCCTACAAGTCCTAGTCACCACTACGACTCATAGTCATGCCTCATGGAGGGAAACAATGACTATGGAAAGTTGGGACACATACTACGAGCTAACCTTACGACTCATAGGGCCCTCTATGAGTCGTAAATGGGGTTCGTAGGTTTTGCATTTTAAATTTATACAAGTGTTGGGTCTGGTATGAGATTGGGACCTACGAGTCATAGGACGCCCTAAGACTCATACTCGAGGTTTCATAGGCCCAGCCTGCAAATTTTTAATAGTGACCCGATTTGGATTATTAAAAGACTAATATCTTTTGGCTCCTTATTTCCCTCCATGAAACAGTTACTCTTCCTCTATAACCCCCCAAATATTATTTTGCACTGTTTCATTCATCCCTAAACCATTGTTCTATCAGCATATCCCAGCAAGTGAACATCACCAGGGTTTCATCTTTTACTCTCCTTCTCATCATATTTTGATCTTTCATCTAGTAAGTTTTCGTGGTTAAGTTTGGCATACCTATGAGACAATCTTACTTTGTGGGTATTAGAATGAATATTGTGTGATCTGGGTAAGTAAAACCATTTGTAAGTGATTATGGTAGTATGAGGAGTATGATTTGGAATTGCCAACACCCCTGTAGTGATTAGGTTCTCTATTTCTACCCTTGCTTGATATTTATGAAGTTTGATGTGGTGGTTGAGTGCGTTTGTTTCATGATATATGGGTAGTTATCTTGTGACACCTTGTTGGGGTTGAAAATTGTAGGTGTTGGGGTGTTATAATCTTGTTGCTATGAAATACTCATGTATGAACTTGAGTAACCCTTTGTATGCCTCTCTGTGTGTTATACTATTGTTGAAATTGGGTAAACTAAAATTGTTGAAATGTTTTGACCCTAAAGGAGGATTCGTGTTTCATTGTGGGATATCAGGTAAAGTGGAGTGATTAGATTTATTATAGGGTTAGCTATGTGTTTTTGATGTCTTGTGCTTCCTGGTTAACTTTTGGTCATTGTGGAAAGGTTGGGCACCCAGGATGCTCTCTGTTTTTTCTACGGGGGCCCATTACGAGTCGTAGGTCACCCTATGAGACATACTGGCCCTTCATACAAGGCAATAGTCATCTATGGTTCCATAACATTTACCATATGAGACTCACCTATGACTTGTAGCACTTCTTACGACTCGTAGTGGTAGTCTCGTGGCCCAGATCCGAATTTTCAAAATGTTTCTGGAATGAGATACGAGCACAGACTAGGACTTGTAGGACAACCCTACGAGTCATACCTACATCTTGTAGCTGATTCCAAAATGCATTTCTCTATGATACCTTGGTACTACGAGGCTACAGTACGGCTTGTAGGTCACCTACAAGTCGCACCTTTACCTCGTACTTGCAATCCTGCACCCGGTTAAATTGTTTTTACTTGAGTAATTTTATTGTTTCTTGTTTGATTGTTTATGTGTAATTCGTTTGTTGGAACAAAACATCCTGAGACTCATGCTTTGGTATGTGGTGATTTTTCATAGGCCATGCCACTAAGAGGTTGAAGGGGTGTTGTGTTGACTTCAGGACATCGACTGCGAGATGAAACATTGGATGATGATCAATCCACTAAGGAGATGAGTGTACACCCTGACTCTGAAGTTAACGTGCCCTTGACAAGATCACAAACGACAAGGGTTTCGATAGAAGTGGATAGCCCCTCCCAATCTGAAGAGGAGGGCGACGAAGAAGGGTCAGATGGTGATGCTTGACTTTCTGAGTCCGGTTCTCTTGAGGTATCTCAGGTTCAGCCGGAGGAGACTACTCCCCTATAGCCAGCCGATTCTACCTGCACCATCACCTCCACAGAACTCCAAAGCAAGAGGTGGTGAGTCTTAGGAACAAGAGAGATTTACGAAAAGGAACTGAAACCAAAAAGTCAAAGAAGGCCGGTGCAGAGATTTCATGAGGAGGCAAGGTTAAAAGACTCAGGGCTAAGCAGTGTCACAGGGCTAGAAGCTAGTATTGAGCGCCATGGGATAGGATGGCTATCACAAGTGTTGGGAAAGTACGCCCCCTATTTGGTCCGAGAATTCTACGCCTCCTACTATGCTACTGTATGCAACAATCTTCTGAGGCACAAGAAGCCCGTTGAGCAGCCACAATTGAGTAAAGTCCTGGACAGGGGTGAGGTTGTTGATATCTCAGAAGAAACTATTCGAAGGGTACAGTTTGGGACAAATTACAGAGTGCGACATTCCACTATAGAGTATGATCATAGGATTGCAGATATGAGAAAGGCAGTTAATCAGAAAGATGTCGAGCTAAGAATAGAGATCCTTAGGTGGATAGCAAGCCAAATTTGCGAGTAAGGTATTGAGATAACATGGGTTACAAACCACACTGAGTATATTCTGAAGACCCACCTCTCATTTAGGGCAAAGTTTTGGTGGTCCATTATCTGTTGGCATATCAGACCCACGTTCACGGATAATGTGATGACATTGGAGAGGGCTTTTTTGTTGGCTAGCATCTTGGAATGGTATGAAATTGACTGGGCCCGCGTTATGGCAAGATCCACGAGTCGGCAATCCACACCTAGCAGGCATTGCCATTCCCCATCTTGATACATAGATTATGCAAAGAAGATGGGGTGCGGGTCTCACTCCATTTCGACCCTCATGTAGAGGCTAAGCGTATGATGGAACCTAAGCTAATCAAGGCTGATGAGAACCCAGTAGCCCTACGAAGAGTTATTCCACCTCCTGTTCTAGAGACATTCTTAGTAGAGCCTCAGACTCAAGGTTCGATCCCAGCTAATACCAGTACTACTCCAGACACTATAGAGCCTATGCCAACTATTGAGATTGAGTCTACACAATCCTCCAGCACTCCTGCACCAGCAACATCCATATTACAGGTTGATTCTATTATTTCTACTGTTGCTTTTCAGGCACTTGTGCGCAGGGTCGCTACAGCGGAGTCCAGGCTATAGGCTTTAGCATCTCAGGTCATACCATGGGTTAGCCAGACCATACGAGACTCCGAGGAGAGGGTAAAGGCATTCACCTGTGCATTGGTAGATGAGAGAGCTAGGACGGTGGATGCAAGTGTAAATGCATTTGAGGCGAGAGTCCAACGGAGTCTTGAGGGTGCTCGATCTGCTGACACAAGCACAGTGACCCAGGAATTAGCCAAATTTAAGGCCGACTTATTGCAGATGTTAGCAACCCTTGTTGTAGTCTCAGAGGTGGCACCAACGAGTGATGAGGTGTTTGATTGGTTAGCTGACCGCCTTCATACACATGGGAAGAGGCCCCTCGAGCATGATGACCTAGATATGAGCCAGAAGAGTCCTAGACCTAATAACCCAACAGTACTAGATTAGGATCTGATACCATAGGAGGTGGTGCAGGAGGCGATACTGTTGGCAACTATACAGAGAGAAAGGGAGCAACAGACTTCACATGGAAAGGGTAGCTCATGTACAGCTGCGACCCAGATAGCTGAGGAGGAGGTCGTGACCTAGGACCCAGTTGACCAGCCAGATGCCGGTGCTTGATGTTTCCATGATGTTTGATCTTTATAACCCCATCCCTTATCTTTTATATATGAATACTTTGTTCTTTCTGTTAGACAATATTTTTGTTATGTTGATTTTTGGATTTGTTTAAATGTTTTTATGTTGGATGTTATTTTTACGTATCTTTTGGATGCGAGTTTTTGGTTTTTAGTGTCTGTGTGTCTGTGTGTGTATATATATATATATCGACACACACACATATTGGTGTTTTCATTATTTGGTTTTCGTACGTGTTTCTACTTTGAGGATAAAGTATTCTATTTTGGTGGCGTATGGGAAGTTACGGATTAAGGTGAAGTCTGAGTAGCCTCGAGTCCATAACTTTTCCTCTTTTTGATCCCAAGGTTTTCCATCCGTGATTCTTTTTCCTTGTGGATATTTAATTTTCTGTTGAACCGACATATTTTATGTAGTGTAGATAGTTTGTAGATATATAGTAGTGTTATCTGTTGGAATATACATAGTCTTTAAATGCTTTTTAAATTTTGTTAAAAGTTTGGGTACTCTCAAAATTTTTGAGATTGGGGTTATTGAAGCATTCATGCATTTTCCCACAACATTTTGAGGCTGGAAGCATGAACTGTGAGTCTATACTTGATTGTGGGTGCAACATCACGTGTGTTGTAAGCTTATTTTGCTATATTCATGCATCATGTATGGACTCAGAACTTGCCTTGTTATGCTAAAATTAGTTTGGTGATGTGGGTGATTTGGAAAGGATCTTAGGCCTTTGTTATTTAGTGAACCCACTTTAAGCCTAAATGACCTACCAAATAAGTGAGCGAATCCCTTGTTTCAAATTTTTGAGCTTCTCATGGACTCATTCATTCTTGACACCTTACTAGCTTAACATTGTTTGATGATATACCTTGATATTGGCCCTGGTCTATCCTTGAACATGTGAACCTTGATTGAGGCTAAAAGCCTAAGTTGAGGGTGGCTACAAATTATGGCCCTAGTTTGTGTACTTCACCTCAGGCTAAAAGCCTAAGTTGAGGGTGGCCTTTATTGTGGTAAAGTAATAACAATACGATGGTTAGTTGGGAAATAAAGAAAGAAATGAAAAAAACATGATCCCGGGGAGGAAAAAGACACTAAAAGTGCCTTGAATTAGAAAAATCAGCAAGTAATGAGTTTAAAAATAAGGCAGAGCTGAAAAGAGAAAGAAAGCACTCAGGAAAAGCTTGAAATAGGAGAATAAGGGTTGATTTAGTGAAAATGGTTGGGTTATGAAGGTAAAAGTGTTGGTAAACATAGTTCAAGGATAGCTTTTAGTCACTACTTGCCTAAAATGTCATACCAAAGCCTCGTGAACCTATGTTATAAGCCCTTAAGTCCTAAAGTGTTCCAAATCCACTTTGTCACCAAGCCGGAAGATGAGTATAGAGGCAAGCCCATGGTGTTAGTCATTTCGCATGAATTTCATTTGTGAGTGTGAGAATGCTTCCTCAGTCACTAAATTCTAAATGCTTTTTGAGTGAGTAAGAGGGACTTCTTTTCTGTGACGGCATTTGCACTACTTGATTAGCATATAGCTATACTAGTGATTGTGTATTGTTGATGCTCCTTAGCTTATCATAGTTGGGTTGGCATTCATCATCATGTTTTTGTTGTGCTTAGTAGCTTTGCAATCTGGTTTCGAAAATGGTAGTTGTGTACCTGGATTAGAGAGAATGATGTATATGCCATTGGTATAATTGCTATGTATTTCTCACTGTATGCATGGATTGAGTCGTCACTTGAGGACAAGCAACAGTTCTAAGTTTAGGGTGTTGATATGTTGTCAAAATACAACACATTTGATGCCCAAAATAATGGATTTTGTGAGTTCTTGATGCGACTTTTTATGGGTTTTATGTGTTTTTGTGTTATTCAGGCAGAAAAGTTAGGTTGGCATGATTTTGGAAGAAAATTGTAGATTTTGTTGAAGCATAGGACATAAAAGTTCACTTGTGAGTGGTAGCCCAGGCTATGAGTCATAGGCTGTTATCATAGCAAGAAAAAGAGATAAAAAATCAGAAATCTGCTAAGTGGAGCCAATCCTACTTTACCCAATTTCAACAATAGTGTAACACATATAGAGGCATACAAAGAGTTACTCAAGTTAATACATGAGTCTTTCATAGCAACAAGATTATAACACCCCAACACCTACAAATTTCAACCCCAACAAGGTCGGACAAGATAATTACCCATATATCATGAAACAAACGCACTCAACCACCATATCAAACTTCATAATTATCAAGCAAGGTAGAAATAGAGAACCTAATCACTACAAAGGTGTAGGAAATTCCAAATCATACTCTTCAAACTACAATAATCACTTACAAATGGTTTTGCTTACCCAGATCACACAATATTCATTCCAATACCTACAAAGTAAGATTGTCCCATAGGTTTGCCAAACTTAACCATGAAAACTTACTAGATGAAAGATAAAGATATGATGAGAAGGAGAGTAAAAGCAGAAACCCTGGTGAATTTCACTTGCTTGGATATGCCGATAGAAGAATGGTCTAAGGATGAATGAAACAGTGAAAATAATGTTTGGGGGATTACAGAGGAAGAAAAACCATTTCAGAGAGGGAAATGAGGAGCCCAAAGACGTTAGTCTTTTAATATTCCAAACCGGCTCACTATTTAAATTCTGCATGCCGGGTCTATAAAACCTCAACTACGAGTCGTAGGGTGTCCTATGGCTTATAGGTCGTGATCTCGTAGTAGACCCAACACTTGTAAAAATTTAAAATGAAAAACCTATGAACACCACTTACGACTCGTAGGGGGACCTATGAGTCATAAGGTTGGCTCGTAGTGTGTGTGCCAACTTGCCATAGTCACTTTTTCCCTCCATAAGGCATGACTACGAGTCGTAGTGGTGACTACGACTCATAGGCTGCTGCTCCGAGCATTAATCTCTCTACTCCTCAGCTTTTGATTTGTTCTTGCAACCAATCACTGAAGATACCAAAATGTAGACTAATGCAGCTAGTTCAAAGTCTTAATAATCACAACAAAACATTAAACCACCATCCAATAAATAAAACTAATGAAAACGTCTCAAAATAGTTGGAAACACAAAAAAAGCTCAGGTTACCTCCTAAGAAGTGCCTTTTTTAACGTCGTGGCTCGACTTTGTCACCATGAGTACTCAGAATTCCTCATGGATCGAGTGAGTCTCATCTTTACTCCTCTAGCCCCTTCTCTGATCCCTTTGCACAGGTTCTAATGGTGTTGCTATTTGCTCAACATTGTCATCAAGTCTTTGTATTGCCATTGCTTGTTAGTCCACCTTGTAATTCATCTTGATAACATCAAACTTTATCTCTTGTACAACCTATTCTGGTTCATTGGTTTTAATAAGCACTTGTTCGAGCATGCACTCAATCCTTAAGAGTTTATCACTGATGCATTGCAGGTGGTAGATTGAGCTAATTTGGTGTACTCTCTTTTCCGGTAGTGCTTTGGGCTCACTTGGATGTACAATGGATGCTACTAACTACTTCTACATTGGTTGATAAACTTGCATGATAGAAGATAACTTATCTATGTATTCGATGATTTCGCTGAATGGTTGCCTCAGAAATTCCCAACTTTCCCCTCTGAATAAGGCATCAACATGTCCTTATTATTCAAAGGTTAGTGCTCTGTAGAAGCTAGATGCTGGTTCTTCGTCAGTCAGACAATGCTTTTGTTTTGATGCCACACACTTTTTATACCTTTCCCAAGCTACTACCAAAGATTCTCCTAACACCCTTTTAAAATTGCAGATGTTATTCTATAGTTTTTGCTTGTTGGGCCCCTTATAGAACTTCATGAGGAAGACTATCTGCACTTCGCCCCAGTTAGAACAATCGCCTGATGGGAGAACTGACCACCATTCAGCAGTTTCTCTCCGGAGAGTCATGGGGAAGGGTTGAAGATCCATGGTGATGTGCTGTCAAAATTCAACACATTTGATGCCTAAAACTAGGGATTTTGTGAGTTCTTAATGCGCGGTTTTATGGTTTTTATGTGTCTTTGTGATGTTCTTGCAAAAAAGTTAGGTTGGCATGATGTTGGAGGAAAATTGCAGAATTTGCTGAAGCATAGGACATACAAGTTCACCTACGAGTCTTAGCCCAAGCTACGAGTCATAGGGTGTTATCATAGCAAGAAACAGAGACCAAAAATTAGAAATCTTCTAAGTGGAGGTCAACCCTATGAGGCCACCCTACGAGTCGTAGGTCTCACTATGTCTCATATAAGCATACTCGTAGTAGGAAATAGAGTGCCCAAAATTTGGATCAAAAACTGAAGGCCTAGACTATGAGAGGAGCATACGAGTCACAACCCAAGCTACAACTTATACCAGTGGGTTGTGCTAGTTGAGTCAGATTCCAAGAACCCGATACAAAACCCCGATTATGACTCGTAGGTCACCTTACGAGTCATAACTATGAGGCATACCAGCTGCCAGCTGTCTTTTCTGTGTAATTTTTAGGGTTAAACTTGTAACTACTATAAATACTTTAAGTTGGGTTTTATTTTGAAGAGCAAGAACGGGATTCCAGTTTTGGAGACATTGAATGTGCCTTTGAATATTCTCTCAAGAATATTTTAGGGTTCTAATAAAGTTCTTCATTTTTCTCTTGGAAAACCCAATTTTGGGGATTGCAAATCTTTCTTTGTACTTATTGTCAATCTATCAAGCTTGTGGTTCGCAACTTTTAGTGTCTTCAATTTTCATTGCTTTGGGAAAAATTCTCAATCATATCTTGTATTTACATTTTAATTTTTTTGCATTAGCTATGAGTAGCTAAGCACCCACAACTTGGGGTTATAGGAACCATGGGTAGTTGACTTGAGATGACCTAGGTTTGTGCATTTCTATGATTGGGGTTTTGCATGTATTATCTATTTCTCCTCATTATGACTATTTTTTGGTAGTGGCTAACACCAAACCCTGCCTATTATCACGATACTGACCAATGTAGTGATGAATAGGAAAAGGGAAATAGATGACAGGATTCGATTGATGTGTTCTCATCTAATCAACGAAACTTAACCAAGGGGAGGTTTACTGGGATAATAGGTAACGATTAGTTGGCACACCATGGTTGCTGATCAGGAGCCATGGCGAAATCGACCTTCACCTTCACTAGAGGGCTGGAAGAACCTAAGTTACCATCCTACATGTGAATCTCTAATCATAGTTTTGTTATCAAGGTTACTCGAGTCAACAAACCATAAGGAACACAATTCCGAAGTTGTCCCTAAAATTGAGTGTTTTCTCATATCATAGTATAGTGTTTATTTTATTTTTATTCTTGAATCACAAAACCCCCCCTCCCCCATTTAAAGATTCTAGTAGTAGAGACTCAAAATGCTTGATAGTGAATTTTTGTACTCAAGTCCTGTATTCCCTGTGGATATGACCCTAACCTTCAGTTAGGTTAATTACTGACAGTGATCGCTTTCTTATTGGTGCATGAACATCAGTCAACAAATTATGGCACCGTTGAAAGGGAGTACGTCTAGGTTTTAACTTGATTTTGCTATTAGTTAGTTCAAGTATTAATTTCTAGTGTCACTCCCAAAGTCCTATTAGTGCGGACTGGCACCCGTTGCCGATGAAGCTCAGGAGAACCAACCTGTACCTGTGCGCTTTCTATACATATTATAAGGGATTTCTACATTTGATATGCCTTTAAGAAAATAAACAGTAATAACAAGCCAAAAGGAAATGCATATGGCTAGGCTGTTGGAGCCATGGTGTTTAAGGTACGAGACATGACCACACTTTAATTTACATAGTCTACAAAGCCTCTAGATAAGGAAAGGTATCTGATAAGGGTCGGGACAGGCCCCGCCTCGACTAACTATACAAAACAAAAATATAAGCTCTAGACACACAAATCTTCGAAGAAACCTGGAGCTTGGTAATAGCAGCTGGATATCCTGTACTCCTACTAGGGAGATCTAGTAGCACCTGTACCTGCAGCATGAAATGCAGGTCCCCCGTAAGGAACGTTAGTACGAGATAATATACTGAATATGTAAGGCAGGAAATACTGTGTATGAAGTAACAACTCAAATGAAACTATGCATCGGTGTAGGATAAGAGACCATCCCTTAGTTATACTGTGGGATCATGTATTTTATGTTCTTTTTATTACTTTACCTTTACTGTATAATTTGTGCACAACAAATAATACAAATGACCAGCTGATCACTGGTAAATCTATATCAGGACCGGCCCTGGCTAGGCTTTTCCTTTAACCCCTTGGGCTACCCCCATGATAGGATCGACCCTAGCTAGGTGATTCTTCTACCCCTCGGGTTACCACTCATCAACAAGCAATATACTTTACTTTATCTTTCAATTACCTTTGAGATGATTCCTTTGGTGGTCGTAACATTGGAGTTGTAGGACTCTAGATACAACATATGACATGTAAATAATCACAAAAGATAACACCATAATGAAAGGAGTAAGTTACACAAATAATGAAATGCATAGGAGGTGGAAAAACAGATGAACTTTATTTAGTGGAACGAATTCGTGTATCTTGGAATACAAGTATGTATGCAGATTTAAGGATGACTATGTATAGGAGCATATGAACATATGAAAGAGTTCAGACACGATTAATAGTTGTTTCGGAGTTTGTGAGTGCCTTTATGTGCCAAGGAGGGATCTATGTTTCATGGCAAATAATACGAAATCAAGTAGTCTTACATACCTCACTGTACGACCTCGCTATTACCTCGAGATAACCTTTCCTTCCTCCAAATATTTATCTACAATATAGAAGGTGATAAAATTAGCATCACCAGCCAATAGATACATCTTGACAACCCAATATCATAAAAAAAAAAAAACAACATACGGGCAGCAAGCATATAATTGTAAGCCCGAGCATATTCTTTCAACCTTTCCGCCCCTAATCGTATTTTCTAGTACACATTCTCATATACATATCATGTGCAGCCTTTTCTAGTTCCATAACAGTCCTACAACATCCCACAAAGCACAACATACAACAATTTTATGCAACATACAAATAGGTGGCATAACATTACATCCCTTCGCTACATTACGATGTTGATGATTCCAAAACTTTACCAACTTCAACCAAACTGTTCCCACAACATTTATACATACTAGCAGTGCTAAAACAGTTCAAAAACAGTCCTCAAAATAGGTGGAGGATGTGAGATCATAGTCCTCAATCAATCAGCCCACAAATTCCTATTACGAGCAAAATTATGATATCACACAAGAACTCACTTTCTTGGACTGTAAAAATGGTTTAGCAGCCTTTACACATCATTTTAGAACCAATACTCCTTAAGAACAGTAGCATCTCTTCATAATCAATGCAACCAAAAAAAGAAAAGCTTCCAAATAACCCAGGAAAACGTACAACAACTTTTGGAACACGGTCCAAAAGTTTCAGCATATACCTAACCAACATAGTCTCTTGTTTTCCATAAGAAAATCATACTAAAGAACATAAGTAAACTTACTTACCATTACCTTCAAGGTGTAAGGCTTTTCTAAGAACCCTAAAAGCCTTCTTGTGGTTGCTTTGCAAGATTAAGAAAGTGTAGAGAGATGTGAAAGCTGATTTTTTTCCAAGTTAACAATGACTTAAAGGTGCTACTTATAAGCCTTTTTAAAGGAGTTTTTGGCCGACTTTGTTGTGTTTTTAAAGCCTCATATTATCAAGGTGGTGATGCAGTAGCTTGGCCCTTTCACTTGGGCCTAATTGTGTTCCAAACTTGATGGGCCTTGGCTGCCCATTTTCCAAATTTTTCTTCACTTAGTTTAGGCCCAAATAGTCAAGTGGGTTGTGATGTACTTGGGCCCTTTTGACATACCTTTTTGTTTGAAAATATAGTCCATTTATGATGCTAAAACAGGGGCTAAAGTTACTCATTTAACATGGACTTTATTCATAATCGGACTAGGACAAATTCGACGTCAGTCCTCGTCTTCGTTTAGCTAGCAATTTAAGCTAAGCAAGTAGATGACTCACCTGGTAGCTTCTTAAGTTTTGCAAGCACCTCAATTCTCTAATTTTGTTTAGGGTCATGGTCTCCTCAATTTGAAATAAAAAACATGTATACACTCGACCCTCTTAAGCATTAGATGCATATATCGCCCTATAACATGAGATTCAAGAACTTTTAAATATGGGCTCTAATTTGAAAAGCCATATCATGTTTCATTTGCATAGTACTAGTATTGTAAGATGTGGGGTCATTTGCTAGTCTGCTGAATATCCCACTGTTTGGGCACCTTGCCCTTCATTTCTTGGACCAAACGGATTTCTCCTAGACCCCTGAAGTTGTAATGGAGCACTGGCTGCAGAGTAGGAGGATGATGGTGTAAGCGGTCTATTAGAAAATTGAGGCCTAAGATCACCTTGGGACACTGTAAACTGCCCTGTAGACCTGGCCCTCTTAGACTACGCCCTTTCTAACTCTTGTGTCCTTCTCCTTTGCCTCTGATCCTCCAATTTCTGTGCAAAAGCTTACATTGTCACTATATCCATGTCTTTGTTCAAGGAAGCAATGGTAAAGCAATGGTACAATCTCTGAACATATACATATCCAATCTATCAACATATAAATGAACTCTATCTGCCATAGTAGCAACTACATTAGGAGCATACCTGGACAGGGAATTAAATTGAAGGCTATACTCTCTCATGCTCATATTCCCTTGGTGGAGGTTCAAGAACTGATCTGCACGGGCCTCTCGAATCTCTAATGGCAAGTAATGGTCAAGAAATACCTCTTTGAACTCCTTCCAGGTAGTTGAGGGTGTATCTATACCCTTAGATTGCTTCCAAACTTCATACCATAATACAACCACACCCTTCAACATATATGTCGCTAACTCGACAGCTTTTGTACCACTCATATGCAGAACATCTAAAGTGCGCTGAATCTAATCAATAAAATCTTGGGCATCTTCATTAGGATTTGACCCAGTGAAGTATGGAGGGTCCAAATTAAGGAAATCACGTATCCTTGTGCCAACTGCCTTATTACCACAACCTACACCTATAATTGGACCTTCCTGTCTTTGACCTTGGCCAGCAACTATGTGGGTCAATAGTGGACTGCATTTCTCAGATCACAGTAGCATCAATAGGTGGTTCTGGGGAATTTCACTACTTTCGGGTTCATCAAGAGGTGGAGGAGTTGGAGATGTCTGTGATAGAGACTCCTATTGAACCTTATTTCATTGTCTCACCTGACTGGGTATACCAACCACCAGTTCTACCCCCTTCCCTTTACCTTTGTTTTGCCTGATTTTTGGCATACTTATTGTATAAAACAATTTAGGAGTTAGACATAATGCACCTATCACACTTGGCTCTATGGCACGATCTAAAGAATGAAAAGAAAGTAACAACTCCAAAATGCCACGTAGCCTCCTACTTCTAACTGTGGTGCACAACACATCAATAAATAAGACTCTACATAGACACTGCTTTGTAGAATCCCTAGGACGACCCCCTCGGTTACCACTTCTGTCATGTCCAAAGTCCTGTTAGGGCGGAGTAGCAACCATTGCCGATGAGGCTCGGCAGAACCAAAGTGTATCTGTGTGCTTTCTATACATATTATATGGGATTTCTACAATTGACATGCCTTTAAGAAAATAAACAGTGATAATAAGCCAAAAGGAAATGCATATGGCTAGGCCATTGGGGCCACGGTATTTAAGGTACGAGACATGACCACACTTTAATTTACATAGTCTACAAAGCCTCTAGATAAGGAAAAGTATTTGATAAGGGTCGGGATAGGCCCCGCTTTGACTAACTGTACAAAATAAAAATATAAGCTCTAGCCACACAAAGCTCCGAAGCAACCTGGAGCTTGGTAACAGCTGCTAGATATCTTGTACTCCTACTGGGGAGATCTACTAGCACCTGTACCTGCAGTATGACATGCAGGTCCCTGTAAGGGACGTCAGTACGAGATAATGTACTGAATATGTATGGCAGGAAGTACTATGTATGAAGTAACAACTCAAATGAAACTATGCACTGCTGTAGGATAAGAGACCACCCCTTAGTTATACTGTGGGATCATGTATTTTATGTTCTTTTTATTACTTTACCTTTACTGTATAATCTGTGAACAGCAAGTAATACAAATGACCAATTGATCAGTGGTAAATCTATATTGGGATCGGCCCTGGCTAGGCTTTTTCTTTAACCCCTTGGGCTACCCCCCGTGATAGGATCGACTCTGGCTAGGTGATTCTTTCACCCGTCGGTTACCACCCATCAACAAGCAGTATACTTTACTTTATCTTTCAATTACCTTTGAGATAATTCTTTTGGTGATCGTAAAATTGGAGTTGTAGGACTGTAGATACAACATATGACATGTAAATAATCACAAAAGACAACACCACAATGAAAGGAGTAACTTAAACAAATAATGAAATGCATAGGAGGTAGAACAACACATGAACTTTATTTAGTATAATGAATTCGTATATCTTAGAATACAAGTACGTATGCAGATTTAAACATGAGTATGTATGGGAGAATATAAACATGTGAATGAGTCGAGACATGGTTAATAATTGTATCAGAGTTTGTGAGTGCCTTTATGTGCCAGGGGGGATCTATGTTTCATGCCAAATAATACGAAATCAAGTAGCCTTATATACCTCGCCGTACGACCTCGTTGTTATCTCGAGATAAACTTCCCTTCCTCAAAATATTTATCTACAACATGGTAGGTGATAAAACTAGAATTAGCTGCCGATAGATACATCTTGGCAGCCCAATCTCATATAAAATAACATACGGGCAGCAAGCGTATAATTGTAAACCCGAGCGTATTCTCTCAACCTTTCTGCCCCTAATTGTATTTTCTAGTACACATTCTTATATACATATCATGTGCAGACTATTATAGTGACATAACAGTCCTACAACATCCCATAAAGCACAACATACAACAATTATATGCAACATACAAATAGGTGGCATAACGTTACATCCTTTCGCTACATTATGACGTTGACGATTCCAAAACTTTACCAACTTCAACCAAAATGTTCCCACAACATTTATACATACTAATAGTCCTAAAATAGTTCAAAAACATTCCTCAAAATAGGTGGAGGATGTGAGACCATAATCCTCAATCAATCAGCCCACAAATTTCTTTTACGAGCACAATTATGATATCACACAAGAACTCACTTTTGCGGATTGTAAAAATAATGCAGCAGCCTTTATACATCATTATAGAACCAATACACATTAAGAATAGTAGCATCCCTTCATAATCAATGCAACCAAAAAGATAAAAGCTTCCTAATAACCGAGAAAAACGTATAACAACTTTTGTAACACATGTTGTCCAAAAGTTTCAGCATATACCTAACCAACATAGTCTCTTGTTTTTCATAAGAAAACCATACTAAAAACATAAGTAAACTTACTTACTATTACCTTCAAGGTGTAGGGCTTCTCCAAGAACCCTAATAGCCTCCTTGTGGTTGCTTTGCAAGGTTAAGAAAGTGTAGAGAGAAAGCTTTGTGAAAGCTGATTTTTTTTTCAAGTTAACAATGACTTAAAGGTGCTACTTGTAAGCCTACTTAAAGGAGTTTTTGGCCGACTTTTTTGTGTTTTTAAAGCCTCATATTATCAAAGTAGTGATGCAGCAGCTTGGCCCTTTCACTTGGGACTAATTGGGTTCCAAAGTTGATGAGCCTTGGCTGCCCATTTTCCAAATTTCTCTTCACTTAGTTTGGGCCCAAATAGTCAAGTGGGTTGTGATGTACTTGGTCCCTTTTGATATCCTTTTTGGGATGAAAGTATAGTCCATTTATGATGCTAAAACATGGGCTAAAGTTACACCCTTAATACGAACTTTATTCATAATCAGACTTGGACAAATTCGACATCGGTCCTCGTCTCCGTTTAGCGAGCAATTTAAGCTAAGCAAGTAGGTGACTCACCTGCTAGCCTCTTAGGTCCTACAAGAACCTCCATTCTCTCATTTTGTTTAGGGTTGTGATCTCCTCAATTTGACATAAAACATGTATACACTTGACCGTCATAAGTGTTAGATGCACATATCACCCTATAACATAAGATTCAAGCACTTTTAGAAATTGATGCTAATTTGAAAAGTCATATCATGTTTCCTTTGTATAGTACTAGTATTGTAAGATGTGGGGTGTTACATCTAGACTCTCTTGTATTTTACTTTTATTTTTGTTTTGTTGTTTGCTTTTAATTGCAAGGTGTACTAGGTTGTATGGACAGCACAAGGAGTCAAGGAAATCTTTTAGCTCCGGTCAATTTGCAAATCCATCGACTCTTTAGAAGAATGACTCAAGTGAATAAGGATATCATAGTTGAGGAAGAAATGAATATGAATGATGATATGGGAAGAGAGGAGAATCCACCACTAAGAGATAATAGGCCATAGCTTAAGGACTTTAATGAGATCGCTTACAGATGGAACCAATATCGCTTGAACCCTATGGCTATGGATGTTACTGGTGCTATAGTGTTGCCTCCACTACAGGCAGACACTAAATTCTCGGTGTCTAGTGGATTACTTTAAATGCTCCAAAATCATGGGTTATTCACTGGGTACCTTCAGAGGATCCACATCGTAATCTCCGTAATGTGGTTTTTGTTCGCAAGAGTGTCAGGGGGACACAAAATCTTTCTCTTGATATCGCTGGTTTGCGGGTGTTTCCATTGTCACTAATTGGGAATACAGCTGTGTAGTTGTCTAAGCTTCCTCCGAATACAACAATAAGTTGGGTAGAGCTTCAGAGAGTGTTTCTTGAAAGATATTTCCCAAGATCTAAGGAGCTAAAGCTCAAATATCAAATAAACAACTTTGAGTAATTGTCAGGTGACTCCATTAGAACAACATAAGAGAGATTTACCAAATGCTTGAGGATGGTCCCCAATCACAAAATTGTTGATGATGCATTGGTTGAGATTTTCTATCGGGCACTTGATGAGAATAGTCAAGCTTGCACTAACACAATCATGGGAGGAATGTTTCTTGACCAATCTTTTGCATTGATAGCCGCAAAGATGGAGAAAGTAGTTAAAAACAATAGAGCATGGGGTCAACGAGAGTGAGGTGCAATGGAAAATTCTTGTGCGGTCAACACCAACAATGAGCAAGCAAAGGTCAATGAAGAGATCATGGAGCAACTTGCTCAACTTCACACAAGTATGGACTTTTTCTTGAAGTAAAACCAAGCAAGTATCAAAGCAGTCACTCACCAACCTCCTAAGCCCTCTATCTATGAAGATCCATTATTTGATGAAGATGCTTGTCTTAGGAGTAATCAAGCGACAGGTTTTTGGAATAACCCCCAACGGTCCAACTCGGACTATTGGAGGCAAGGTTCTCGGAATCAAGGTTGGAACTACAACCCTGATTGTGCTTATAGAGATAACTGAGATGGTTACTATGAAAGAGAGAGGATGTTGGATGCCGAATGAAGTAGAAGAGATGGTTATAGGAATGGTCCTTATGTGCTGCCCCACAACCGTGATGCAGTGCGAAGCACTTCTAGGCTTGAAGAGTTGTTTGACAAGTTGTTGAAAATAGCTGACCACCAAGATGAGACTTTGAAGGGAACGAAAGCAGATATTTCAAGTATTAATCAAAAAATTGAGTCACACTCGGTGGTGATTAAGCAACTAGCATAACAATTTGGGCAAGTTTCTTCGCAATTGAACCGACACAAAAAGGGCACCTTACCAAGTGACATGGTTCAAAATCCTAAGAACGAAGGACATTGTATGGAAGTGATAACTCGGGGTGGAAAAAGCACTGTTGATCCTCCTATGCTAATGGTTGGAGATTGGAGCCACAAAAAGAGGGTAAACAAGGAGACTGAGATACCCAACACAAATGAGCAACCAAAGAAATATAAAACCTTTCCAAGGCCCCCACCACCTTTTCCCCAAAGGTTTGGGAATGGAAAAGAGGAAGGTAATTTTGAAAAGTTCTTGGCGATGCTTCAGAAGTTATTTGTGGACTTCCCCTTAGTTTATGCTCTTGAGAGGATGCCGAGATATGCAAAATGGATGAAAGATCTGGTCAAGAAGAATCACAAAGTTAGCCAAGACATCTCCCAAAATTTTCAACATTCCAGTGCCATCACTACGAAGACTTTGGTGCAAAAGCATGAAGATCCGGGTACATTCATCATACCATGCACAGTGGGGAAACTTGCATTTGCTGGAGCATAATGTGACTTGGGAGCCAGGCTCAAATTGATTCCTCTTGCCATATTCAGAAAGCTCAGTTTGGGCAACTTTGTTCCAATAAAGATGCAGTTATTGATGGCAGATAAAACAGTCAAGAAGCCTGTGGGAATACTTTATGATGTGTTGGTCAAGGTAGAAAAATTTATATTTCCCATAGATTTTGTTATACTTGACTATGAGGTTGATTTTGCAGTTCGTATCAACTTGGGGTGACCCTTCTTAGCCACAGGGAGAGTGTTGGTTGATAAGGAAAAGAGTTTGCTTACCTTCAGGTTTGGTGAAGAAAGAGTTGTGTTTCAAGTGGGCCAACTAGATAGAAGATGTTGTGAGTTTTAGGTTGCCTCAATGATTGAATTAAGTGAGGAGGATGAAGTGGAGATCCCGGTTAAGTTAAGGCTGGGAGTTGAACCTTTAGCAGCTGTGTTAATGAATTTCGATGGTGACAGTATTCCTGATTATGAGGAAATGGTGAATAATCTTGAGGTGTCATTTAGGCCTAGGCGATAGGCCAGATTAAAGTTAGGCTTGTGCAACAGGGAAACGCCATCGACGAAAGTCCCACTAGAGTTAGAATGAAAGGCATTACCAACGCATCTAAAATATGCATAATTGGGAGAGAATAATACATTGCCAGTCATAATTTCAGCTGAATTAAACAAAGCCCAAACAGAGTCCCTCGTCTCTATTCTCAAGCAATTCAAAAGGGCCATCGGGTGGACAATTGCAGACATTATTGGCATACCTCCTAGAATATGTACGCATAAGATTCAACTGGTCAAGGATTTCAAGCCTAGCATTGAGTATCAAAGATAGTTGAACCCACCCACTCAAGAGGTTGTATGAAAAGAAATCATCAAATGGTTAGACATAGGAGTTATCTACCCAATCGCAGACAATGAATGGGCCAGTCCAGTGTAGTGTGTTCCAAAAAAGGGAGGTTATCATAGTGGTGCCTAATGCAAAGAATGAGTTAATCCCTATGAAACTGGTCACTGGGTGGAGAGTATGCATGGATTATAGGAAACTCAACGCTTCTATTGAGAAAGATGATTTCCTTATGCCCTTCATGGATCAAATGCTTGACAGATTACCAGAAAAGGGATGGTATTGTTTCCTCGATAGGTATTCCAGGTATAATCAAATTGTTATTCCACCTGAGGATCAAGAGAAGACAACTTTCATATGTCCATATGGTACCTTTGCATTCAAGAGAATGCCTTTTGGATTATATAACACTCCAGCCACTTTGCAAAGATGCATGATGCCTATTTTCTCAGACATGGTTGAAAGAACCATTAAGGTGTTCATGGATAATTTTAGCGTTGTTGGACACTTTGAATAATGTTTATTACATTTGCATGATGTGTTGCAGAGGTGTGTTGAGAGCCATTTGGTGCTGAACTGGGGGAAATGTCATTTTATGGTCAAAGAAGGCATAGCACTTAGTCATAGAATTTTAGGTAAGGGAATTGAGCTGGATAAAGCAAAAATTGAGGTTATTGAAAAACTGCCACCACCAATTTCAGTAAAAGGTATCAGGAGCTTTCTAGGCCAGGCAGGATTCTACTATCGCTTCATAAAGGACTTCTCCAAGATCACATAACCCTTGTGCAAGTTGTTAGAGAAAGATGCCAAGTTTTTATTTGATGAATGTGCATGCAAGCCTTCGAAGAATTGAAAATAAAGTTGATGTCAACACCTATTATTGTTGCTCCAGATTGTCACAACCATTTGAACTAATGTGTGATGCAAGTAGGGTTGCACTAGGTGTGACATTGGGGCAGCGAACAGAGAGAATTCTGCATACGATCTATTATGCTGGCAAAGCATTATATGTCGCCCAGAAAAATTATACAGTCACCGAACAAGAATTGCTTGCCTTTGAAAAATTCCAATCCTACTTGTTGGAAGCTAGTGTGATCGTGCACACAGACCATGAAACACTTAAATATCTGATGGCTTAAAAGGATACAAAACCAAGACTGATCAGGTGGGTACTCATCTTGCAAGAATTCAGTTGTGATATTATCAACAGAAAGGGGTCAGAATATCAGGTAGACGACCACCTTTCTATATTGGAAGATGAAACTATGGTGAAGTTTGATGATGGACTTGACATCAATGATTCATTCCCTGATGAGAGAGTTTTGGCGGCCTTACATGATCTTATACCCTGGTTTGTTGACTATGCCAACTACTTGGTGAATGATATACTACCTCCTAATCTATAAACCCATCAGCATCGCAAGTTTATGCATGACGTAAAGAAGTTCTTCTGGGATGTGCCATTTTTATTTCATATTTGTGCAGATGGGATTATCCATAGATGTGTGCCAGAAGTGGAAATGATGAGTATTCTTGAAGAATGGCACTCTTCATTGGTGGGCGGTCATCACAATGGAGCTCGAACTGCTTACAAGATGTTACAATGTGGCTATTATTGGCCGCCTATACATCAAGACGCCCATGATTATATCAATTCATGTGATAGATGTCAAAGAGAGGTTGGGGTCTCGTGAAGGTAAGAACTTCCTCTAAATCCTATTGTTGTGATAGAACTATTCGACGTATGGGGCATTGACTTTATAGGACCCTTTGTTAGCTCACATGGTAATAAGTACATACTGGTTGTAGTTGATTATGTCTCTAAATGGATAGAGGTTGTAGCTTTACCAAACAATGAAGGTAAGAGTGTTACTGGGTTTATCTGAAAAAACATTTTTTCTTTGTTCGGTATACCTCGGGCAATTATCAGTGATGGAGGTTCTCATTTTTGTAACCGGCTGACTATTCAAAACTCTCACTGAAAGATATGGTGTGAAGCACTAAGTGGAAAACGCCATACTATCCCCCACAAGTGGGCAGATAGAAGTATCAAATAGGGAAATAATGCAAATCCTATCCAAAATGGTCAATGTAAATCGCACTAATTGGTCAAGAAAGTTGGATGATGCATTTTGGGCCTACCACACAACTTTCAAAACCCCAATCGGAATGTCTCCTTATCAATTGGTGTTTGGTAAAGCCTATCACCTACCAGTTGAATTTGAGCATAAGGCACTATGGGCACTAAAGAAGCTAAATCTAGACTGGAATGAAGCATCAACATCTAGATTGATACAAGTAAATGCATTTGATATGTTTAGGCTGCGACAGTATGAGAGCTCTGCATTATACAAGCAAAGGATGAAAGTTCAACATGATCCCAAAATTGAAAACTACCAATTCACTCCACGGGATATGGTGTTGCTTTATAACTCTAGGTTGAAGTGGTTTCCTAGGAAACTCAGATACAAGCGGATGGTAAAATTTTCAAGATCAAAGACCAGAGGGTCACATTGTACATGGGTGACATGGAAGAAATCAAGATAGTGGAAGACTGGGACTTTGAAGAGGCATGAGCACAAAATCTTCCGGTTGTGACACAAAAATAAATCAGGCACTTCCTAGGAGGCAATCCAAGGTATGCCCCTTGTACCTCTTCTATATGTCTTTACTTTGAGGACAAAGTATTCTATTTTAGTGGGGTGTGGGAAGTTATGGATTATGATGAAGTTTGAGAAGCCTTGAGTCCATAACTTCCCCTATTTTTGATCCCATGGTTTTCTTACCATGTTTTTTTTTCCCTATGAATGTTTAATTTTCTATTGAACCAACAAGTTTTAGGTAGCGTAAATAGTTTGTAAATAAATAGTAGTATTATCTGTTGGCATACACCTAGTCTTTAAATGCTTTTTAAATTTGATGAAAAATTGGGCACCCTCAAAATTTTTTAGATTGTGGTTATTGATGCATTCATGCATTTTTTAGTATCTGGCAATGCTTATTCTTATAATGTGAAGGTTAGTTGAGGCTGGAAGCAAGACCTATGAGTCTATACTTGATTGTGGGTGCAATTCTATGTGTGTTGTGAACTTATTTTGCCGCATTCATGCATCATGTATGGACATAGAACTTGTTACTCTAAATTGGTTGGTAATGTGGTTGATTTGGAAAGGATCTTAGGCCTTTGTTCTATTAATGAATCCACTTTCAGCCTAAATGACCTACCAAATGAGTGAGTGAATACCTTGTTCCAAATTTTTGAACTTCTCATGTACTCATTCTTTCTTGACACCTTACTAGCTTAACCTTGTTTAATGAAATACCTTGATATTGGCCCTAGTCTATCCTTAAACATGTGAATCTTGATTTGAGGCTAAAAGCCTAAGTTGAGGGTGGCTACAAATTATGGTCCTGGTTCGGGGAATAGATACTGTGTACTTCACCTCAGGCTAAAAATCTAAGTTGAGGGTGACCCGTATTATGGTAAAGTAATAACAATGAAGTAGTTAGTTGGGAAATAAAGAAAGAAAAGAAAAATATGAGCCCAGGGAGAAAAAAGAGATTAAAAGTGCCTTGAATTGAGAAAAAGTAGCAAGAATTGAGTTCAAAAATAAGGAACAATTGAAAATAGAAAGAAAACACCTGGGAAAATATTGAAACGGGAGAATAAGGGTCGATTTAGTGAAAATGGTTGGGTTATGAAGGAAAAAATGTTGGTAAACATAGTTTAAGGATAGCGTTTAGTCACTACTTGCCTAAACTGTCGTACCAAAGCCCCCTGAACCTATGGTACAAGCTCTTAAGTCCTAAAGTGATCCAAATCCACTTTGTCACCAAGCCAGAAGATGAGTATAGAGGCAATCGTATGGTGTTAGTCATTGTGCATGAATCTTATTTGTAAGAGTGAAAATACATCCTCAGTGCCTGAATTCTAAATGTTTTTTGAGTGAGTAAGAGACTTCTTTTCTATGAGGGCATTTACACTACTTGATTAGCATATGGCTATACTAGTGATTGTGGATGGTTGATCCTCCTTAGCTTATCATAGTTGGGTTTCCAGATTCATGATCATATTTTTGTTATGCTTAGTCACTTTGCAATTTAGTTATGAAAATAATAGTTGGGCACTTGGATTACAATGAATGATGTATATGCCACTGGTATAGTCGCTATGTATTTCTTATTGCCTATGTAGATTGAGTCATTGCTTGAGGACAAGCAATAATTCTAAGTTGAGGGTGTTGATGTGCTGTCAAAATACAGCACATTTGATGCTTAAAACTAGCGATTTTGTGAGTTCTTAATGCAACTTTTTATGGTTTTTATGTGTTTTTGTGTTATTCTTGCAGAAAATTTAGGTTGGCATGATTTTGGAGGAAAATTGCAGATTTTTCTGAAGCATAGGACATACGAGTTCACCTACGAGTCGTAGCCCAAGCTACGAGTCGTAGGGTGTTATCGTAGCAAGAAATAGAGACCAAAAATCAGAAATCTGCTAAGTGGAGGTCAACCCTACGAGTTGTAGGTCTCACTACGACTCGTATAAGTGTAGTTGTAGCAGGAAACAGAGAGCTCAAACTTTGGATCAACAACTGACGGCCTAGACTACGAGAGAAGCATACGATTCGTAACCCAAGCTACGACTCATACCAGTGGGTTGTACCAGTTGAGTCCAAGATGCCAAGAACTTGATATGAGACCCCGATTATGGCTTGTATGTCACCCTATGAGTCGTACCTGTAAGGCGTACCAGCTGCCAGCTATCTTTTTTGTGTAATTTTTAGGGTTAAATTTGTAACTACTATAAATACTTTATATTACAGTTTATATCGTAGAGGAAGAACGGGATTCCAGTTTTGGAGATATTGAATGTGCCTTTGAATATTCTCTCAAGAATATTTTAGGGTTCTGGTAAAGTTCTTCATTTTTGTCTTGGAAAACCTAATTTTGGGGATTGCAAATCTTGCTTTGTACTTATTGTCAATATATCAAGCTTGTGGTTTGCAACTTGCGGTGTCTTCAATCTTCATCGCTTTGAGTTAAATTCTCAATCATGTTTTATATTTGCATTATTGTTGGTTTTTCCTTAGCCACAAGTAGCTATGTACCCATAACTTGGGGTTGTGGGATCCATGGATAGTTGACTTGAGATGACCTTGGTTTGTGCATTTCTATGATTGGGGTTTTGCATGTATTGTCTATTTCTCTTCATTATGATTGTTGTTTGGTGGTGGCCAACACCAAACCCCGCCTACTATCACGATCCCGACCAAGGTAGTGACGAATAGGAAAAGGGAAATAGATGACAGGATTCAATTGATATGTTCTCGTCTAATCAACTAAACCTGACCAAAGGGAGGTTGATTAGGACAACAGGTAACAGTTAGTTGGCACACATGCCGACCAAGATCCATGGTAAAATTCGACCTTCACCTTCACAAGAGGGCTGGAATAACCTAAGTTACCGTCTTGCATGCGAATCTCTAATTGTAGTTATGTTATCTAGGTTAATCGAATCAACAAACCATGGGGAACACAATTCCCAAGTTTTCCCTAAAATTAAGTGTTTTCTCGCATCGCAGTATAGTGTTTATTTTCATTTTTACGCTTGAATCACAGAAACCCTCCCCCTCCCCCTTAGAGATTCTAGTTGTAGATACTCGAAATGATTGATAGTGAATTCTTATAGTCAAGCCCTGTATTCCCTGTGGATTCGATCCCGACCTTTGGTTCGCTTAATTATTGACAACAACAGCTTTCTTATTGGAGTGTGAACATCAGTCATCAGATGGCCTCCCAAACAAGATGTCTTGTCCCAAGAACCCCCCGCAATGTTTGGGTAAAATTTTTCAGGAGAGTATGGCGGTCTTCGGACTCTTGTCCATAAAACAAGGCTCATCTCTACAAGGTTTCCAACAAGTCATTCGCAATATAGAGCTTTTGTTTAGTCATGGTGCCAAACAACCTGTGAATAGAATTAAACAGCAAAAACAAAAAGTAAAAGTAAAATACAGGAGACTTCAGAAATTGACACTAGAACTAACTAATAGTGAAATCAGGTCAAAACCTAGCCGTATTCCCCGACGACGGTGCCATAATTTTTTGATGATGTTCACGCTCCAATAAGAAAGCGATCACTATCAGCAATTAACCTAACCAAAGGTTAGCCTTGAATCCATAGAGAATACAAGGCTTGACTACTAGACTTCACTACCAATCATTTCATGTATCTACAACTAGAATATCTAAATGGGGGAGGAGTGTTCTGTGATTCAAGAATAAAAGTAAAAATAGACACTACACTACGATGCGAGAAAACACTCAATTTTAGGGACAACTTGGGAATTGCATTCCCCATGGTTCGTTGAATCGATTAACCTAGATAACATAACTACAATTAGAGATTCGCATGCAGCATGGTAACTTAGGTTCTTCCATCCCTCTTGTGAAGGCAAAGGTCGAATTTCACCATAGCGCTTGGTCAACTACCATGGCGTGCCGACTAATCATTACCTATTATCCCAGTAAACCTCCTCTTGGTTAGATTTTATTGGTTAGACGTGACTGCATCAATCGAATCCTGTCATCTACTTCCTTTTTCCTATTTGTAAGTTAACACTAGAGTTTCTATTAAGGTATTCACATGAATTCAGTTAATTAAGCATGCATACAATTGTGACTTACAAGGATCAAGCAACTATCCCTAAACTAAGTTCGAATGTTTACGCTCGATGCTCGTTTGTACACTACCACATTCTACATGAACTCAATTCGACGAATGCCCTTAAGACGGTTGTCATCCATCCATCATAGGGCCCCTATCATCAAACGACTAACACAACTATTTGCAATAGGTAAGCAACTATAAATAACTTATTGCATTCCTAACATACTGACATTAACACATCCATGCATAAAAGTAGTTGATGTTTAATTAACGACTAAACCTAACTAGAAGATGTCCAAACATAAGCAATAACATCACAAAACAAAAATAGAAATGGTCATGACCCAAGCCTAGGGCCTAAATGTGACAAGGCGAATGGGGAACCTGAAGGGACCCCAGTCAAGCCTTTTAATTTGTCATTATACATCATTGGTCGTAGAAGCATGTAAAAAAGCGTAAAATAAGGATAAGGGAAAAGGGGCTAAGGGATAGCTTGCAAAACATCATCATCAGGAGACAAAGAGTCAAAGCTCATGAAATAGATACATAACTTGACCAACAAACACCTCTAAGTACATAGATAAGAGTCGGGGCCAAGAAAAAATAACCGGACTCACCCTTATAGTCAAAATAGAACATAAAGTAAAGTGTTGCAACACAAAGAAAGGGAAAACATAGACCAAGGTCCCCGAAATGGAGGACTCACCAACTAGCTTGAGTAGCACCGAACTAGCCACATGGAGGAGGGTAGTCAACTTGGGCTCCGGTTCCTACATGGTGATATCACGTAGGCAAGAGTATGCGTTAGTATGTTTAAATGTACTAAGCATATAGGATGCAATACAACAAGAAATAGACATCATAATCAAAATGCATTACAATAGGTAATAGGCATAATGTGGAAATATGACATGCATGATCAATGCTAGAGTAAAACATGCTTAAGAAAACCCTTACTCATATAAAATATCGTATGTACAGAGTAGACAAAATCAGATTTCCAAGTTACAAACCACTTGGGGTTAGTGATGATGCCGCCCCATCACTTAGGTGGTGAAGTACTAACCCTTCACTCGGTTGATGAGTACAAACCCCCAAATTGGTTAGTGATAATGCCGCCCCATCACCTAGGTAGTGAAGTACTAACCCTTCACTCAGTTGGTGAGTACGAACCCCAAACTCGGTTAGTGATGATGTCGCCCTATCACTAGGTGGAGAACTACTAACGCTTCTCTCGATTAATGGGTATAAACTCCCATCTCGATTATCCGGGTTTTTTAGACCCCTCGGATTAGGTATGGTCTAATGCAACACTTTATGTAGAATTTATCATATACATAAGCTCATTTCATCATCATAATATCATTCATATCATATCTCATGCTTTGGACCTTCAACTCCACAAGAAACCCTAGCCGGACATTTTATCAAACACTTGGGGAGTGTTTAATGGGGGTAAAAGACCATGAAATTTAGAGATGAAATCATGAAAGATAATATTTTGTAAAACCATCAATCAACACCTTGCAACACCCCCAAGAGATTCACATCAAAACACCTTATGAAATCCAACATTAGATCCACGATTTAGAGCTCAAAACATGCTAAAACAACTATACTTTCATGAACTCAAATCACTATGCTGTAAATTTCTTAATGTACAAGACCCACATATAAAGTCAACTTTAAATCATGCAATATTAGTAAAAAGGAAGCTTAGGCAACATGGGTGAAAGGACCCAATTGTTCAACACCACATACCTTAGCTTTGGAGAAGCTCTTGGTGAAGATTGAAGATGGTGGCTTGAAGCTCGAAGGAAATCCTTAATTCCGGATGAGGGTTTTGAGACTTGAATTTGGGAGTGAAAAATATGGCTAAGTGTTGGAGTGAGTATTGGGAAATGTTAGGGTGATATGAGGGTGAAATATGACTAAGTATAGGTGAAAACACATATGGGAGCTTTTAGGCCTATGACTTAAAAGTCTTGAACAAAAGCTGAAAAACAGTGTCCAAAATAACACAGGGGCGCGTCGCAGAGGCGACGCGAAAACCCCACTGGAATTCGCATTCTTCAAATTTCGTAATTGCTAAATCTGTCCTCTTAAATTGGGGTTAGACCTTGTTCCCCCTAATTTGGACCCCCTAAACAAGTATCCGAAGTCGAATTTTCAAAATAATGAATGGATTTTGAGATATATAAAAACTAAAATTCTGTTAGGTCCAAGGCACATTTGGGGCACCTTTTGGGGTCGTTACAGAAATAGTAGTCTTAATACATGCCAATAGAGATAGAAATAGAAGCATGAAGAACAAATGAATCCCCCACCCCACACTTAGACTTAGCACTGCCCTCAGTGCTAACCATACAAAACCTGTGAGGCGGGAACTTTTGGTGCTCACTCATCATCGGGCCCTGGCAAAGTGGTCTCTCCCCCAATCTGGACTACTGGGTCATCAACTACCTCCTCATCCTATGGCTCGTCATCATCATCATCATGAACCTTCCCCAGGTTGGTGGGCACATCATCCTCTACAGGCTTAATGAAACGTGGTCCAATGCGTAAGACAACTTTTGCATCGGCGTTTAACGAATATTTGACCTCAACCTCTTGCAACTTTCCTCTCATTGAGGGGAAACTGCTAGTACGGTGGCGAAGCATCTCGAGCTCGTACATTTGCCCCATGATCAGCTCATCGCTATAGGCTCTCTATACAGTAGTCAACACTGGCCCCAAAGATACATCCGTCCCCTTGATATTGGTGGCAACATAAGGGGGGCCTAGATGATAAGGCAACAATTGGACTCCTCCTCGGGTATGCATGTCATGCGACACAAATCGGTTATAAGGCCCTAAAATGCGTACCTGTGACCCTTATGGGTCTTGGCCTTCCGAGTACCTCCTCATCCTCTGGTTCATCATAATCATCATCATCATGAACCTCCCAAAGGTTGGTGGGCACATCATCCTCCACAGGTTTAATGAAACGTGGTCTAACGCTTAAGATAACTTTTGCATCGACGTTTTGAATGGATATTTGACCTCAACCTCTTGCATCTTTTCTCTGTGGATGGGCGACTGCTAGTACGGTGGCGAAGCATCTCGAGCTCATACATTCGCCCCATAATCAGCTTATTGAGCTAGGCTCTCTACGCAGTAGTCAGCACCGGCCCCAAAGATACATCCGTCCCCTTAATATTGGTGGCAACATAAGGGTGCCTAGATGATAAGGCAATAATCGACCTCCTCCTCGGGTGCACCTGTCATGTGACACAAATTGGTTATAAGGCCCCAAAATGCGTACCTGCGACCCTTATGGGTCTTGGCCTTCCTCATCGCGAGCCTAAAGATATTACTATAGCTCAATGGCATTCCCATCATGAGTGCATAAGTGAGGCACACTCGATCCCTTATTACATTTGTGAAGTGCTAGCCCGAGAATAACGAGTATATCACCAACTTGACCCAAACTCAGGCCTCCTTGGACATGTGAACGAACAAGAATGATAGGTGATAGCCTCTCTCTATGTGTCGAACCCATTTGGCTGTTGAGTTTGGCGTCGACAGAGTGTACCAGATTGCTATTTATGGGGAGTGAAGGCATAGCTCAGTAAAATGACCCATGGAGAACTCCTTGAGGGTGCTGAGGACCCTGTTAATAGCAAGGGGTGATAAGTTCACCTCCATTCCTCGAACCACAACAGATTGGGTCCATGACTCCGTGCTCATATTAGCATAGAACTCCCGTACCAAACTCAGATTGTAGGACATGGGTTGTTGGAACAAGAAACTCAACCGCAACTTATTACACTGGTTGAGAATCTGAGGGTACTCATCCCTCAGGGAATCCACATTCAGGTAGTATTTCATCTTGTCATGAGACTGATACCACCTTTTGCCTTCCCTGTTCACTGCGTTGGCCCCATAGCGGGTTTGCTGGCCCCTCCTAGCATCCCGAGGCACTCGTGAGACATCTTAGGGATGCTTCCTAGTATTGGAAACCCCGACTCTACTTGATTGACCCCCTCAGCGTGCACGTGAAGACATGGTACCCGCAAAACAATAGGGCATAATCAATACACAGGCAACCATTCTCACAACCCCACACCTCAATTTAAGCTCGTATAGCCAGGGTACTCAAGACTTCCCCAAATCATTCGTGCTATCGCTCAACAATCCAACACTTTCTCTTAGAACGGTTCCTGACACATAAGAACGCAACATAACCATATACCCTCACAGTGTTTGACAATTACAAGTTCAACGTAACATCATATCACCAAGCCTAACACTTTGACCCCACACTTACTCACTCAGCACAAACCAACATAGAAGTACACACTCATAAGGAATATGGAAGAATACTAGTATGCATAACAAGAATGTCAACTAATCTACCCCCTCTCCCCCCAAGATGGTGTGCTCCCTCCCCACAATAACACTTTGGCATAATTCATGGCATAATACATCAAACAATGCCTCATCACAAGAACAAAATTGCAATATTCCTCCATTTTCCCCAAATTTTATGCTAATCTCGATAGTGAAAAATACAACCCCACGTCACTGTCCCTATCGCACATGGATTCAACCCCTCACTTGAATATTTGTCCAAAGCCAACATACACACAACAACTTGAACATAAGGCACGGAGAAGAACATATAATCTACCAAATTCTTGTCCAATCTTGGCATAATTGTGACCTAGGGTTTTCACCCACACAATTGAAAACCAATCTTCCTCACAAGAACAAATCAACCACAAGGAATGCACCCCAACAAGTATCAACAAAGACTCAACCAGAAACCAATAGACCCACTTCGAATTTTACGCCCATTCATGATGAATTTCCACCTTGAAGCCTTGGAATGAAATAAAATCAAAGTAAAGAAATCATACCTGGTGAGGAGAATGAAGTTTGTGTAGTGGAGTGCATGACCCAATTGAAGCGTGACGTGAAGTTGTTCAAAAATTTGGGGAAAGAGGGAAGAGGAAGAAAAGAAAAATGGAGAAAAAAGGAAAGGGATCGAGTTTTTGCATGAAAGCAGAATAGAAAAAATGGATGGGGGTATTTAAGTGGGGTGGGGCCACGTCCGTATGTGGACGAATTTACACATCTCTGCATTCCCTCCATGTCTCCAAGAGAATGCAGATTAACATCTATAACATTTCCGTTCCTGCGTCCAAAAACAGTGGGCATCCGCAATGAGTCTGCATCGCAGTACCATCGCCAATGCACTGTTTTGAGCTTCGATAAAATTTTATGTTTAGCTCTGGGTCCTACAAAATTCCCTGAACACCTGAACACAAAAACAAATACCCAACGGATAATTAGGAAATAAGGATAGAAAAATTTTCACAAAATTGTGCAGTGTCCGCAACACGGAGGCATCGTAGACTTATACTTGTGTGATTTGTTTTTCACTTTTTGTATAAGAACTGATTTTCTAATTTTTTTTTCAAAAGTAAAAGAAAATGCTACTATTACCTCACCACAGGTTTCCTCCCATGCAGTGCCTAATTTAATGTTGTGGCACAATACATCATCATCTCATTCATCATTGGCCAACTCAATGGCCTCCTCCATTTAATTCATGTCCTCACTGTAATAACGTTTGAGATGTTGACCATTCACCAAAAAAGTTTGGTTCATGGTTAAGTCCTTCAGTTCCACTGCATCATGGGGTGTAATCGCTACCATCACGTATGGTCCACTCCATTTGGATATCAGCTTCCATGGAAATAATTTAAGACGGGAGTTAAAAAGAAATGCCTGTTGATCTAGCTCAAAGTTGTGCTTCATTATATGCCAGTCATGCCACTTCTTGGTTCACTCCTTGTAGAGCTTGGCATTTTCATAGGCTTAGAGCCGGAATTCATCAAACTCCGCTAATTTCTCTGGTATCTTCCTTCCTACGAGCTCAGGGTGAAGATTCAGCTTCTTAATCGCCCAGTACGCCTGATGCTCGAGCTCTATAGGCAGATGATAGGCTTTTCCATATACCAACCTGTAAGGAGAGGTTCCTATTGGGGTTTTCTACATAGTCTGGTATGCCTACAAAGTTTCATCAAGCTTTATCTCCCAATCTTTTCGGGTGCTATGGACTGTCTTCTACAATATTTACTTTACCTCCCGATTTGATACCTCCACCTGCCTGCTGGTTTGCGGATGATATGTTGTTGCCACTTTGTGTCTGATGCCATAATTTGCCAGTAAGTTCTTCACATTTTGGTTGAGAAAATGGGTATCGCCATCACTGATAATGGCTCTTGGAGTGCTAAACCGCGTAAAGATGTTCTTCCTGAGGAACTTGCTCACCACCTTAGCATTATTCGTTGGGAGGGCTGTCGTTTCAACTCATTTAGACACATAATCAACAACTACTAGAATATAATGACAATCGAATGATGGTGGGAATGGCCCCATAAAATCAATGTCCCAAACATCAAAAATCTCCACTTCCAGAATATTGTTTAGGGACATCTCATGCCTCCGGGATATGTCATATGTTTTCTTTCAAGCATCACAAACCCTACAGAACGGAGTAGCATCTTTAGACAAAGTGGGCTAGAAGAAACCAGATTGCAATACCTTGTGCGTTGTCCTATCACCGCCATGATGACCCCCATATGGAGAGGCATGACATCTCTTAAGAATTTGCATCATCTCCGACTCTAAAATACATCTCCTCACCATACGGAGCCCTTGTTTGAAAAGGTATGGCTCATCCCAGATATATGCCTTAGCATCATGGGCCAACCCATTCTTCTACTGGTATGTTGTATCAGGTGGGTACACACCACTCACCAAGTAGTTTACAATATCGGCATACCATGGTTATTATTCCACCTTAATTGCTAGTAGCTGCTCATCAGGGAACTCTTCTTTGATCTGCAATTGGTCACCTATGTGAGCATCAATTTCCAGGTGAGATAGATGATCAGCAACCTGGTTCTCGCTATCCTTACGATCCTTTATCTGAATATCAAACTCTTAGACCAATAGGATCCATCTGATCAGGCGCAACTTTTTTTCTTTTTATTAAACAAGTATTTTACTGTCGTGTGATTGGTGAACACCACCACTTGGGTTCCCACCAGATACGCTTTGAACTTATTAAATGCATACATTAATGCCAATATTTCCTTCTCAATAACTGTATAGTTGCTCTATGTTGCATCCAAGGTCTTGTTGGCATAGTATATGGATGGAAAACTTCGTCTCTACAGTTCCCCAGTATAGCACTCACTGCTTTATCACTGGCTTCACACATTAGCTCAAACGGGATACTCTAATCAGGTACTACCAAGATCGGAGCCTCCAAAAACTTCTTTTTTAACTTCTCAAATGCCTGCAAACACGAGTCATCAAAGTGAAACAATACCTCTTTCTGCAACAAGGAACACAGAGGCTTCATAATCTTTGAGAAGTCTTTAATACACCTGCGATAGAACCCCACACGTCTCAAAAAACTCCAGACTCCCATGACTGAAACTGCTGGTGGAAGCTTGTCGATCATGTCGATCTTTTCTCTATCTACCTCCAACCCCCTCTTGGACACTTTATGGCCTAAGACTATCCCCTTCTTAACTAGGAAATGACATTTCTCCCAATTAAGAATGAGGTTAGTCTCCTTGCATCATGCTAGTACTACGTCCAAATTCTGTAAGCAACTCTCCAAAGATTCACCGAAGACAGAGAAGTAATCCATGAATACCTCCACAAAGTTCTCGAACATGTCATGGAAGATCGTCATCATGTACCTTTGGAAAGTGGCTAGTGCATAGCACAAACCAAAGTGCATGCGTTTGAAGGTATATATGTTATATGGACATGTGAATGTTGTCTTTTCCTAGTCTTCGGGTGTGATAGTTATCTGGTTGTACCCCGAGTACCCATCCAGAAAGCAATAATACTCTTTCTCCGTAAGTTTGTCCAGCATCTAGTCAATGAAAGGCACGGGGTGGATTACAAATTCGCCATCTCGTCACCATTCTAGTCGAAATTAGCTCATTCTTTTCATTGGTGACAACCATCATTCTGCTATTCTTGGGGACACATTACACATGGCTTGACCTCTTTGTTCACTACCTCTTTCATGATTGGATTTAGCCTCCTCTATGGTTGGGCCACTGCTTGTGACTCTCTTCCATGAATATTCTATGCATGCATAGGGCTGGGCTGATGCCATGGATGTCAGACATCTGCCACCCCATTGCTCTATTTCATTTCTTTAGCACCGCAACAATAACATCTACCTGGGTTGCAGTCAATGAAGAAGACAAGATTACAGGTAATCTATTATTTTCACCAAAGAATTCATACCTCAGATGTGATGGTAACTGCTTCAACTCCAGCTAAGGAGCTTTTTCAACTAAGGGTTTAGGTGGTGGTCCCAACACCTTGTTTAAAGGTTTAGTCATCTTTTTCAACATACTCAGATTGTAAGTATTTAGCACACTCTCAATTTCATAGGCTTCAGCATCATCCACTAGCCCTTGATTCAGCAACACCCAAGCTAGTGGATGTTTAATTTCAACCTAACTCATAGCAACTGTAGAGTCTATCACTATGATAGCTACCAGATCTTCGTATGCAACTGGTGGCTTCATAGCCTTGTACACATCAAGCACTTCCACCTTATCATGGGCTCTCATGGTGAGCCTCCCTGCTACCACATCGATCAATGCCCCTCCTGTAGCTAGGAATAGGCACCCAATTATGAATGGTACCTCAAGGCCTGGCTCAAATCCTTGGATGACGAAGTCCATGGGGAAAATGAGAGACCCTACTTGGACTAAGACATCTTTTATAACTCCATCTGGCCTCGTTAATGACCGATCTGCCAGTGTAACACAATGGTGGTGGGATTCAGCCTTCCAAACCCCAGCTTTAAGAACAATGAAGTGGGCATGAGGTTTATGCTAGCCCTAAGATGACACAAGCCCTTAGCACTTAGATGACTCCTGATAGTTACTTGCATAGTACAGCTTCCTGGATCTTTTAATTTTTCTAGCAAGTGTGATCTATTAAGGATTTTTGAGTAGCAAGCCTCTGTCAGTACCACAGTCTCATACCCATCCCACTTTGTCTTGTTAGTAACAATGTCCTTGAAATATTTGGCGTATTTTGGGATTCCTAGCAAAACATCAATCAATAGTAAGTTAATCTATACCTATTTTAGCACCCCGATGAATTTCTAAAAGTAGTCTTCCTTCTTCTTTTTCTTAAGCTTCTGTGGGACTGAAGGAGGAGGTTTTCGCAATGGGTTTCCTCATCAGTGCTTGGGATGGGACTGCCGACCTTATTGTTCAGTTAAGGGCTTTCTGTTCTTCGTGCTGACTGCATTCACTTGTTTTGGATTGGGATCAGTGTTACTTGGTAAGCCCCCTTAAGGCCTGAAATTTATTGAGTTGGTCAACTATTGCAACTACTTTTCTAAATTCTACAGATCCTGCTTGTGCCTCCGAATCTCCTCTTCTTGCCTTTTCGGGTTTGCCAAGATCTGCCTCAACACCTCACTATCAGTCATGGTGTTTGGATTGGCCTGTCTTGTAGGCTGCTTTACCGGCTGATTCTGATATGCATTTTTCCACCATATAGTCTTTGTTGAGGTTGGCCTATGATTTTGCTGATTGCCACCCCATGAGAAGTTTGGGTGGTTCCTCCAATTCGGGTTATATGTATTCCTGAATCCTTGATATCCCTCTCCGTTAGTATTGTCCACAAAGTTTAATGCCTGTGGATTAGCTCTGCATGATTCAACCTTGTGGTCACCTCCCCCATAGACATCACACCAACCCGATTGTTGTTGTTTTACCATATTGGCGGGGGCTTGTTGTTGACCCATTGCTACCAATGCTTGTTGTTGTAGACCCAACTCCAAATTGTTAAAGTTTGTACTCATCATGTTCTGCATAGCTGCCATTTGAGTCTATAGGCTCATTATTGCATAAATTTCTAATACCCTAGCTAGCTTCTGAACTATTAGTCGGATGGATCCTCCATTCCATTCTGCATTACCCTGAGCGATTCAGTTGAGAAAGGCATATAATTCATCATATGTATTCTCCAATGCTTGACCCTCTGCATTAGAATCAAGAAGAATATTGGTATTGGGTTCTAACCCTTCAATGAAGGTATGGACTAGTACCTCGTTAACTTGACAATGGTGTGGGCAGTTGATCAACAATGTTTTAAACCTATCCTATGCCTGATATAGATTCTCCCCTAGTCTCTGTTTAAGGCTCAAGATCTCACTTCTAAGTTTGGCTGTCTTGCCAGATGAGAAGAATTGAGTGAGAAACTTATAAGCCACATCATCCCAGGATGCTATGGAGTTTGGCGACTCAATTTGCAACCACCTCCGGGCTTCCCCCAATAGTGAAAAGGGAAACAAATTCATCCTCAAATAGTCATTGTTCACCCCTGTAGGAATGAAAGTATCAGTAATCTCGAGAAAATTCCAAAGATGGACTTGTGGATCTTCATGAGGTAGCCCCATGAACTGTCCAGTAGAGTGTAACAACTAAACCATATTCTTTTTGAGCTCCCATCGACCACCAGGCTCAGGCTTGACAAAACAGCTAGTAACATTAGTGATTCTCGGAATTGTTACATCCCTCACTGGCCTCGGTGCTGGTGATGCATCAGTAGCAGGTGCTCATGGTGCAGGTGCATCATTGTTTGCCATGTTCTCCAGAATAGAGTCAACCTCCACCTTGTTATCCTCTTGCTCCTCCTGCTCTACGAGTTTAATTGGCGGTGTTTCGAACAAAAACCCCTTCTCTCCTCTTAGGTTGACGAAAAAAAGAGTCGTGATCTTCCAGATTATTTATTAATCACCTGCATAAAAACACCACTAAGATCAAGTGTAACGTACACCACGAAACAAAACAACTTTGATAATCAACCAATTCATTTCAAATCCTCGACAACAGCACCAAAAACTTGTTACTCCCCAACAACAGTGCAAAAACTTGTTAGTCCCCAGCAATGCAAGTATACGTGGTCTCACAAGTAATATAGTGGTCGTAATTAAAGATATGAGTTGTTGAACCCAAATACTTGAATTAAATCGATAACCAATCTCTATTATTGCGTTTATGGTGCTTGGGTAAAAAAAGATTGTGTAAATAAGTAAAATGACTATAAAAAATAAGTTTCTATTATTTTAATCTGACTTTTACTATAAGATATCAATTGATAAGTAATTCCAGGGTTGTAACCTTTACGACTCTGATTAGCCTTAACAGTATCTTTCTATGTCTAATTTCCCGATTATTGATTCATGGGGTTTAATTTACCTGAACAGGGTTGCACGCCTTTGTCGGCCTACCATTATTAGCCATCCAACTACATTATTGAGTGGGGATAGACGGACTAATAAAAATGTATTAAAGTTCTCTTCCCGTATTATGAACAGAGCGAGGTGTAAGGGTAGTTGTCATTGGTCTCTCGTACATAAATCAACCTAGTTTCCTAGTGTTGAATAAGCTCCCTGTACTACTACGTTCTATCCACTCCAACATCTCTCGAATCCAAAGTGAACAACTAATTTACCCCCTAGTTGATCAAGCTAAGAAGTATAGATAAAAATAGAATAGGATAACCAAAAGAAACCATTCATAGATATTCAAAGTTAAGAACTATACATTGTCTGTGGCTACAACCCCAGAATATGGAGACTTAGCCCCTCATGAATGTGAAATACATCATGAATGAATTGGAAAACATCAAAACCAAAGATTAAAGATTAAACTAACAAAAATACTGTGGAAAAGAGTTCTCTGTCATCCCTACTGTAGTTCTTATGTAAAAAAAAGAATGTCTAACCTAAAGTCTATGATAGAATAATAAAAATATCGTAATTTGACTTTTCAGCGTTGGGTCCTCAAGTCCGCGATGCTAACCCCTGCTTTTCTGACTTTTCACCTAATTTGCTGACTGGGCAATTTTACACTTCTTTTGCACAGGTTCACGACACGGACCTTGCACAATTTTTAGCTTCACACCTTTTTCTGTATTTTTCAGCTTCCATAACCATATTCCTAGTCTTCCACGTGGACTTTTGGTCCTTTAGATTCTTCGACTGACTTTTATCTTTCGAATTCCAGGCTGTGTTCTTCCCTCAATTCTAGGTTTGACTCAGAATTTTCCAATTAAAGCAAAATTCTATAAAAACATAACCAATTGGCGAATTCAACCCTATATTAGCAAAATAAGGGAAAAATACACTATAACACCTTAACTCTATGCATTTACCCTCGGACTTATCTCTATTTATGGGAATTATTGGCTAATTAGGCGTATCAATATGCCTAAGATCAATGTGCATCATTTGACAGGATTGGCGAAATTGAGTTGAGTGAATCTAATGATGGTTTCATTCATGTTCAAAATGGGGCTGAATCTTTTGTGGTTGTTGATATAAAGGCCAAGAAATACTTATACCCATCATTGTTTGTGTTGAAGAGGTTGGTTGCTGAAAATAAGATAGAGGTTTTCTCCCAAGGGGGAGATGGTGTAATTCGATTCCAAGATCGGTTATGCGTTCTGGATGTTGAAGATCTTTGGGAGATGATCATGAGCGGGTGATCATCTACTACTTATTGTGTTTGGCTACAGCGATTGCTTTCATGCAAGCATAAGTACAACACCATTTGGGGCTTTATATGATAGAAGGCGTAGATCTTCAGTGGGATGGTTTGAGTTAGATGAAATGGCTTCTATAGGCTCGAATTTAGTGTTGGAGGCTATGTAAAGACTTGAATTGATTAGGGAAAGGTTGAAGATGGCTCTAAGTCATCAAAAGTCTTATTCGGATGTTATAAGGAGGGATCTTGAGTTTCTTGTCGGTGATAGGGTGTATGTGAAGATTTCTCCTATGAAGGGTGTAATGCATTTTTGTATAAGGGGAAAATTAAGTCCCCAGTATGTAGGTCCGCATGATATTGATGAGTGAATTGGGAATGTGGCCTGTAAATTGGATTTGCCTCCGTAATTGAGTTCTATTCACTCGATTTTCCATGTGTTTATGCTGAGGAAATTAATTTATGATCTTAGTACAATTGTGCCTTCAAAAAATGTTAAGGTTGAGGAAAACTTATCTATAAGGAAGTCCCAGTTGAGATCTTGGATAAGCAAGTAAAGTGGCTTCACAAAAGAATATGGCTTCGATTAAGGTTCTTTGGAGAAATCAACATGTTGAAAGTGCTACTTGGGAAGTGGAATCAAGTAAGATGCAACAATATCTCTATCATTTACAATCTACTCAAGCCTATGGTACTAGGTTTTTCCTATTCCTAATGGTCCTAATTCTTTCACTCTTGAGTTTCATGACATGACATACATACATGTGCATGAAAATGATTTAAAGATGTTTGATATGAGTTTTAATGACTTTATGATTTTCAAGTGATGAACTATGCATTATATCTTGTATTTCGAATGTTTCATGTTCCAAGTCAAGCCTTTCAAGCCTTATTCTAGTACATTCGAGGATGAACGTTCCCAAGGGGGAGATGATGTAAAGACTTGAACTTTGTATGACTTTACAATGCTTAGAAATTTGGTTTCAAAAAGTTTTTGACCAAAGTGATGCCTTAGGGCACCTTTACGTACCGTGTGACTCACCATGGTCATGTAGAGGGGCCTTGAGGTGGCCATTGGCCTTATGTGTAGTGTGTTGGCATTAATGTGGAGTCCAAGACAAGGTACACACCACATGAACCCTACACGGTCTGTGTAAAGCTTCACTATTCGTGTGGTGGACCGTGTGGAGGGACTTGGACTTGAATATATACATTTTGGCTAAGGTTTGTCACACATGAACCTTTCATTGACAATATATCTCTTCACGGTCTGTGACGCCTTCCGTATAGGCATTGGTGTGAAATTTTAAAATTATGAGATCACTGTCTCAGAACATAGTGGATGAAGAAATTTTTTAAGTGAAGCTTCATGGGAGACCACACAGTCCATGTGATATGTCACGGGCCATGAAGCCCTCCATATGGATGTTGGTATGAAATTTTTCTAAGGATGGAATTACCGTCCTGGACCTTCGTCAGTGGAGAATATTTTCTAAGTATTGGATCACGGAAGGGCATACAGTCTGTGTGCCTTTGTACAGATTGCGTGACCCACCATGAAATTAGTTTATACTCCTTCATTACTATTCTTGTTATTCTAACACTTAGCTTTTCCTTCACTCGCTCAAACGTTTTCTGAAACCTCTTTTTGAGCTCTACTTAGAGGATTTCTGTGGAACCCTCAAGCTCAATCTAAATTCACTTTCAAGCCTTCAATCCAAGATTATTTATGTGGTTTAGGGTCATCATGGGTCTTCTTCATCAAGCCAAGTTCAAAGGAACTCCATTGGTTAAGCTTTTCACGAGAACCGATAAAAGGGTCAACCTTATATGGTCATATCTCTTAGCACACAATGAGCTGGTGGACTACGACCTATCAAATTGAATATCTTTGAATTTTCTTTCCAACTCATCCTTTTTCACCAAATTCTAAGTTCAGATCAAGACGTTATATCCATTTTCGTAAAGCCCACCCGTGCAGTGTTTTCTGTATTTTGGCTAAGTGTGGCTTCACAGAAGGGCTCACAATCCCTGTCAACTTGTATGGACCGTGAGACCTCATCACGGGATCCCTGGCAACAAATTTTTTTCCATTTCATTAATGATTATTTTGTAATTATGGCTACTCTTAAGGGGCTTTTGTGACTTTCGATGCTATCCTAAGACATTCAAATGACCTTAAGTCTTCTTCACTTATTCAAATTCATTCTCACACTTAAAATTATATTCAAGTTCACTCTTAAAAACTCCTCTGAAGAACTCTAGTGAAGGCTTAGCTTAGGAATCAAGGAAAGTGTCTTCTTCTTCATCAAATTTCTTCCTATTTCTTCTTAGTTAGCTAAGGAATGTGGGATTGATTCTTGGTCTCTTTCGACCAAGAAGATCCAAACTCTTTTACAATTGATTATGGAATTTAAGCTTACTTTAATTATGAGTTTTTAAGATTATTATTTATTTAATTCAATTAAAATATGAGCTATGTTTATTTGTTAATTTTAAAGTGACTCAAGCTCTAATATCTTGAATTGCATGGATATATTTAAGATTTGAATGTGCATTGTCCCTTTAAAGTTTGATGTAAGCATGGGTAATCTAAATTGTGATTTAAATATGAATTTTACTGATGGATTTACTTGAATTTCATACTGAATTGTTGATTTAAGATTGAATCTATATTGCCCATTGCTATTCACATATCATTCATGGCATATGCATTCATGAGCATTGAATTTCATGAAATTATCATTGGGTTAAGCTCGTATATGTTTTATAAAAATGATTTTTGTGAGTTAAGCACACGTATATGGTTATGACAAGAACGTAATCACATAAATGTCTATTGATATTATCTCTTTGATCATATTGGGTGTTTTCACCATATTGTTATTGTGACTGATGAGTTATTTCTATGCATGAAAAGTATGTATTGAAATATGATTTGGCTTTTGAGCCCAAGTGTAAATGATTATGAAAAATGTTTGGCTTTTGAGCCCATGTGAGTATTGAAATAATTTGAAATGACTTGCTCCTCTTTTGAAAGCATGTATATGTATACATATTCTTATGGGATAATAACTTAGCACCGATGGATTGGGGGTATCAGGGCTATCCTCAAGGGTCCTTTTCCTTTCCTTAAACTATAATAGCATAGGTATATGGTAGCCATCAATGAAATGACCGGGTGATAAGGAATGGTTACACATTGACATGATATGATATGATACTGAAAAAATGACCAGGTCGTAAGGAAGGTGTCAATCACACCAAAATGACTGGGTTATAAGGTGTGGTGTAGATTACCCTTGGCAAATAATCTTCTCTTACCTACGGGGGACCTACATTGGGCGAATTCATGTAACAGCTCGCATGAGTTTTAGATGTCGGTTATGGTCCCTGCCCTACTATAGATGAGCATTATTATATTTCATCTTGTATCATAGATTTTATGGAACATTGTCATATTACTTTTCCTTTCTGTAGCTCTCTTTCTATATTATGTGCCTTTGTCATCTAACATTGAATGTAAGTTTGGTAAGTCATATGCTTTTCATGCCCGCATACTTATTACATTCAAACATACTAACACATACTTTTTGCCTCCATGATCTAACCATGTAGGGACCGGAGATGACCTTCATCCACCATTTGACGGCTAGGTCAGAATTGAGAGAGGATTGTAGTGAGTCCTATCTTCTAGGGTAAAACCATCATCTATCTACCTTACGCTGCTTCCCTTTATGTTACTTACTTTGAGAGTGAGCCCGAGACATGTCTTGACCCCATCTTATCTTATGACTAGAGGCGTTGTTGGACATCTTGTAGACTCTTGTACGAATATATGCTATGCGTTATATTTGGAGATTATGATTATGGATACCTATTAGAATGGTCATACTGGATTACAACAACAACAACATAATACCCAGTGAAATCCCACAAGTGGGGTCTGGGGAGGGTGGATTGTGCGCAGACCTTACCACTACCTCATAGAGGTAGAGAGGCTATTTCCTAAAATCCTCAGCTCAATGGTCATACTGGATTAAATATGAATATTATGATATGGATTCATGTTATGATGCGAATTTCCCCGCTTGCCTCTATAGCATGAGTCATACAAACCTGCCCCTTAGTCCTTATGTGCTATGTGCTATGTGAATCCATGTTAATCCCTATCCTTATGACATCCCCATAGCATGAGTCCTACTTTCCCGTCCCTTAGAACTATGTGTTTACTATTTCATATACACTTCTGAATCGACGATGTGTGAATGGATGCTATAAGGCTTGTTTGGGGACTTTCGGGTTCTCATTCGCCATATCACAATCACTCCCATAATTTTTTTAAGACTTAGAGCAAGAATCAAGAAGAGCAACCTAGGGTTTCAAGCATCTCATTCAAGCTTTCATCAAGAACTCTTGTTCTCCTAAGTATGTAAAGCTATCATAGTAACTTAATGAGTTTTACTCACACTCTACATCTAGATTTCAGAGGTCAATATCAAAATTAGAATTTTTACCTCAACATTCATGTATTCGAAATTATCAGTGTATTCTCATTATTAATTCTTGATTATAGCTATAGTGATTTCAGTTTTTCATTCAATCAATGATCTTTGGCTGTTATTCATGCTTATTACATTACATGAACTTATTTAATTAAAAGTTGTTTTAGAGCCTTGACATATCAATCATTATGCATTATTTTCATGTTCAAAATAAAGTTAGTGTTACAGATTTAAGGGAACTTAAATCGTTCCAAGTGCATTATTTTCCTGAAGAAAAGGACAACTAGTTTTAAAGAAGGCGTAATCAGTTTTAGACAAATATTTTTAGTCAACTTTTAAAGAAAATTTAGCATATTTATAAAGAATAGAAATTCAAGAAAGAGATTATCAGTTCTCCTAAAAGACTCCTTTTCCTATACTAGAATTTATACAGGTTAATGAAAGTTATTGCATTATTCTGATAGTAGTATTGAGTACCAAATTAGATAATTCAAATTCCATAAGTCTTCCATCAACGTAGAATGCTAACGTTCTATTGATTCGAGCAAATCCTCACAAATTTTCTAGTAAGGGCTTAGATATTGTATCTATTAATTAATATAGTTCATCCTTTATCCTAGTAAAGTATTGGATGACTCTGATAATATGAGAAGATATTGTATCATATATATATATATATATATATATATATATATATATATATATATATTTTTTCCAT
>JAABOM020015718.1:0-19025 GCA_011800125.2 Solanum clarkiae | reverse complement strand
CTAGGGATCTTTATGATTTAAGATTTGGTATGAACGCCTAATCGGCGTAAGTCACGGCCCCGGGGTGGGTCGTGACAATCAGGCTTCCTACTAGAATGTTTAACCGATCAATTGAGCAATATATCCTTGTCCATAGTTCCAGTGGACTCTCTTTTGTCTAGAAAACCCTTATTCTATACTCCTCTATTATTGAAAAGACCGCTATGCACCTCGACTTTTAGCTTTTCATCTTTCTACTGTATTTGTTTAGCTATATTGGTCTCCTTTTCTTAGTCCTTATCAGGAAAGAAATCTTTGGAGTTCAAGGCTTCTTGACTGGTGTTACTGTATGGAATATATCATGTACTTTAACAAGTGAAAGTCATTTGGCTGCATCGTGTATTGCCCTAAGGGAAGCGGGTAATTACTGTAGACATAGACTAGGCTAGTTTTTGTATTGGATTTGTTCCCTGCCATCGTTCACTGAGAATGGATGAGAGGCTCGTGCACACTCTCTTGAGCATAATTGAAGGTTATAAAAATAATTTTAAAAGTAAGTAAAGGTACAACTTTCATTTTCTAATTGGACATTAGTTAATTAAATGCATCTAACTCCTGCATCCTCCAACCAATTCCACTGAAAAATCGGAATACTTCAAAAAAAAAAATTTCAAATCATTCTATCTGACGTCTTCTTTGGTGTCTTCTCCAGCTAATTGTTTAATACTTCAAAATTTGTAAATCACTCTCTGTGGTGTCTTCTCTTACTATCACACATTAATCGGAGTGAAAATTCTAATGTATCAACATATTCTCATCATTTTATTTGTACGTCCCTTTGATTTTTGTCTGTTCTTGAATCGGAGCCATTAATTTGTGGATTGTTCAACTTGAACAGAGGAATTTCTATGCACAAGGAATGAGGAAGAGTTCATATTTTACAGAGGATGAAACAAATGATCAAAGAGAGATGGGGAAGAGGAATTTTCACAAGGGAATGATGCACAGTTCACCGAGATCTGAATCACTATTCATCTGCTAGATTCCATCGACCCCTTCACCTGTAAAAACATGTATGTGAAGCCCCCACACCTTCACTTTGAATTGGAAAGACAGATTTCCGGTTCTTCTCTATTTTCTCCCTTTAGAACCATCATAGTTCACCACTAAATCATCATGCTGTCATAAAAAAAATATCACCTCCATCTCTTTTGTTCAAATACCACCACTAATCTCTCACTAATCGAAGAGAAAAATGCATTTTAATAGAAAACATATTTTTAATGATAAAAAAGTGAAGCGCTTTTAATATACACAAAGCATACTCGTTTTGTTATATATGCCACATTAACATTTAGTGTAACACCCCATAAAATTACTAAAATACCCCTAAAATGTAATTATGCACACAACGCATCTTTAAAATCTTCGATGGAAAATTCGATATAGGATTTGTGATTAGCACAGAAAATCGAGTAGGAAAATGATATCGAATTAGATTAATAGTAATCGGAGCAAAAATAATTCTCATTAATTAATGCCGTGACAATGTCTATTTGCACCCTTGGCGCGACATGAAGTGGTCACAGAGTGATACTTAAAGTTCTTTTTATCTTGACGAGAATTGAAATTTTACGAAAATCACAAAAATACACTAGTCTACGTCCCTAGCGCATCGCGGACCAATGTACATATTTTGAATATTTTTCTTTTGATTACGGGAAGGGTATTTTGGATATTTCCAACCTATTTGTAAGTCCTAAAATGTGTTTAAAAGTCGTTTATTACTGATTAAGGATTTCTAAAACCCACATTTCTTAAGTTTCTACGTGAGAGTTCTTGAGATAAGAAGAATAGAGAGTGGAGGGTTTTAAATTCAGGTGCAAATTCTCAAAGGAGACTTGATAATTCTTCAATCCAGGGATGTAAATGCTACCCAGAGCATGATATTATTCTCCCATGTGCCCCCAAGAGTGAGTTGGGTTAATAGTAGAATGTAATGGCTCCTATTTTAATTTCTTGAATGTAATCTTGGAAATTTTCTGTAATTATTACTTATTTCTCTTAACATTGATGATCATATACTTTATTTACAGATTTCAAGTATTATTTTATGATTGTGTACTTAATCTACATGATTTCCCTATTAAAGACCTCAAGAATGAACTAGGGGGAAAGTCTAGAGCCTTGACTATTTGAATGTATTGATTGGTGTGGTCTGAGTCCTACGGTTAGTATGTTGATGACTGAAATTGATGAAATTAGTGTTCTTAGAGTCTAAAGGAGGTTAACTTTAGCTTTGAAAAAACAATCTTACTCTAGGAGTTGATAGATGATGAGATGAAGTGAGTGTTCCTGCCCGTAGAGGCTAGGTGATGAAGGTTTTCAATTGATACTCAGTTTATGAGAAAGTCGAGTCATAGGAGGAGTATTAGCACCGAAATGGGTAAAAATGAGTCTAACTCGTACTCATTACCTATGTGTCCAATGTAGGAGAGGGTTGGACCATGAAAGGGGATGTTTTCTTTGGTCCCCATAGGGCTTGATAGACTTCTTTTGGGATCCCCCATAGACCATTCTTTACCCCGACAAGGTACTAGATGGATGTGATAACGACTCTCTTCATTGTATCATCATCGACTTATAGGTGGTGGTTGTCGGTTATAGAAACTCCAAGATAGGTTTCATGTTGACAGTACTCTGAGGTTGATGTGATAGTGTGATGTCTTGATGGATAGTGATGTGATAGAGTCCCATCCCTTACTCTGAGTTGAGGATGAATGCTTGATGAGCTGATGTCATTGTATATTATTTACTTTAGCCCATTTTACATACAACATATTCCATGTACTAATGCCCTTTGGCGCTGCATCATTTTATGATGAAGATTCTATTAATAGAGGACTTTAGCAGGCTAATAGTTGAGGTTCACAGATCCTTCGATAGAGACTTAGTGAGTCCTCCCTTATTTTCACAGGACATATTTATCTTTTATCTATTTTGAGTTATTTCATTGGATTGTGGTATCTATGACCTGTCATGATACCTTCTTAGAGGTTAGCTGTAGAGGCTTCATAGACATGGATAGCTGATAGTTGATGTTGGGACTATTTTTCCCATTTGCTTATTAAGATAGCCTTTTAAATTTCTTAATATCTACTGCAATATGAATTGATTGAATGAATGAGATGAGACTAGGTGGTTCACTTGGGGGCTAACAATAGTCTCTGAGTACCAGTTACGTCTATTGTAACCTCCCGGGATGTGACAAACTTGGTATCATAGCACAAAGTTCTAGTGTCCTAGAAGTCTATGAAGCCGTGTCTAGTAGATTCTTGTTTATGGGTGTGTTGTGCACCACACTTCATAAGCAGGAGGCTATAGGACATTAGGAAGTGTTAGCCTTCTTCTATGTTTTGGATTCGTGCGATAGAAATTAACTTTATGGAAATCTCATTTTAACTCATGCGTTGTACATTTACAAAAAATGCCGCAAAAAAGAATCGCCGCTCAGAGAGATGCCGCAGCCCCAATTGCTGAGAACCCTAACTTGAGGTCCCGCTCTAGACAAAGGTAAGGAGACAGGGATGGCCTGCTAGGATTACTGAGGTCCCATAGGCGTCCCCTGCTCAGCCACAACTAGCTCCTACTACCAAGGCAGAGTTTAGGGGAGCCATCACCACGCTGACTTAGTTAGTGGCCTCCCAGGGTAACAATCGGGGTCTACAAGCTCCTAGTTCAAGGTCACAGGAGCCCTCAGCTGCAACCAGACTTAGATACTTCTTGAGGATGAACCCACCAGTGTATACAGGGTCTAAGGTTGAGGAGGACCAGCAGAACTTCATTGATTAAATGTACATTGTCCTGAAAGTGATGCATGCTGATGAAATGGAAGGAGTGGAGCTTTCTTCCTACAAATTGAAGGACGTTGCTAACGTTTGGTACAACCAGCGGGAGCAGAGTAGGGGTGAGAATGCGGAGCCTGCAACATGGGTGGAGTTTGAGACTACCTTGCTTGACCACTTCTTCCCTCAAGAGTTGAGGGAGGCGAAGGTGGATGAGTTCGTGAACCTGAAGCAAGGAGGGATGACAGTTAAAGAGTACAACCTTAAATTTGTTAAGCTGTTCAGTTATGCTCTGGAGATGGTGCAAGACATGAGGCAAGGAAGAGGAAGTTTGTGTCTGATCTGGGCAGACGTGTGTAGAAAGAGTGTAAGGAGGCTTTGCTGATCCCCGACAAAGACATCTCTAGAATCATGGTGTATGCCCAACAAATAGAAAAGGACAAAGTTAGCAGGACATGAGTCTAGCCATCAGAGGTAGAATAAGGGCCTACTTTCAAACAAGATCATCTAATCATGCCTTTTCTATAGCAAGTGAGCCCATTTAGCCAAATATATATGATCAGAAGTCCCAAGGTTATCAGAATTTCATGGCTCAGGGTGCACAATCTCAGGCTAGAGTGACCAAGGTGCGAGGGGAAAGCCACCTTGTGACTAGTGTGGTAAGCTTCATCTGGGTGAGTGCCCTGTGGGTAGAAATATTTTCTATTCATGTGGACAAGCTAGTCACTTCCAGTTTGAGTGTCCGAATAGGAGAGAGGGTGAGGGGAGCAGTAGACCACAATCCTCCACAGCACCTCCAACTAGCAACCAATAGAGGGGTACTACTACAGGTACAGGAGGTAGGATGAACTTCCTTGACGCTATGGGTAATTAACTGGATCAGGAGGCTGCACCAGATGTTGTCACGGGTATGATTCGAGTCTTTACCTTTGGTTGTTATACACTGCTTGATCTAGGTGCCACTTTGTCTTTTGTCACCCCTTATGTGGCTAGTAAGTTTGGGATTCTTCTAGAGTGTTTGCTTGAACCTTTTGCTATTTCCACTCCTACTGGTGAGTCTATCTTAGTTAATAGAGTTCACAGGGATTGTGTAGTATCCATTTATCATAGAGACACCTTAGCTGACTTGGTAGAATTAGAGATGGTTGATATTGATGTGATACTTAGCATGGATTGGCTTCATTCCTTTTATGCTTCTGTTGACTGTAGAACCTGGATTGTTAAGTTTCAATTTCCTAATGATCCTTTTTTAGAGTGGAACGAGAGTTCTATTGCACTTAAGGGCAAGTTTATTTCTTATCTTAGAGCCAGAAAGTTGATCTCCAATGGCTGTATTTACCACCTCGTGTAAGTTAAGTCTAATGATGCTGAATCTTCTACCCTTGAGTCGGTCACAATTGTGAGTAAGTTTCCTGATGATCTATCTGGAGGCCCTCCTGATAGGGAGATTGACTTTGGGATTGATGTTTTTCCCGAGACCAAACCCATTTCAATTCCACCTTATAGAATGGCCCCCACGGAGTTGAAAGAATTGAAAGAATAGTTGAAAGATTTGCTACAGAAGGGTTTCATAAGGCCTAGTGTCCCAACTTGGGGTACTCCTATCCTATTTGTGCATAAGAAAGATGGGTCTCTCAGAATGTGCATAGACTATCAGCAATTGAACTAGGTCACCATAAAGAATAGGTATCCTCTTCCCAGGATAGGTGATCTCTTTAACCAACTTTAGGGTGCTACTTGTTTCTCTAATATAGACCTTAGATCGAGTTACCATCAATTGAATGTGAGGGAAAGTTATATACCAAAGACAACCTTTAGGACATGATATAGCCATTTTGAGTTCTTGGTCATGTTCGTCGGGTTGACTAATGCACCTGCAACTTTCATAGATTTGATTAACATGGTATTTAAGTTGTATCTTGATATTTTCATGATCGTTTTTATTGATGATATCCTGGTGTATTTAAAGGATGAAGAGGAGCATGCTAATCACTTTAGAGTGGTTTTGAAAATGCTCAAAGACTATGAGTTATATGCAAAATTCTCAAATTATGAGTTTTGGCTCATGTCCGTGGCTTTCTTAGGCCATGTTGTTCCGGGAGATGGTATTCGGATAGACTCAGAAAATGGAAGTGGACAAGAACTAGCCTAGACGAACTTCTCCTATAGAAATAAGAAGCTTCTTGGGTTTGGCAGGCTACTATTGTAGATTTTTTGAGGGCCTCTCTTCTTTGTCAGCAGCATTAACTAAGCTAACTCAGCAGAAAGCCAAGTTTCAGTCATATGAGGAATGTGAAAAGAGTTTCCAAGAGCTGAAGACTAGATGGACTACAACACCAGGTTTGACTTTGCCCGATGAAATAGGAGACTTCGTGACAGACTATGATGCATCAAGAGTTGGATTGGGTTGTGTGCTTACGTAGAGAAGAAAGGTGATAGCTTATGCTTCTAGACAACTTAAGATCCATGAGAAGAATTATCCGAATCATGATCTCGAGTTGACAATGATGGTATTCACACTCAAGATCTAGCGCCACTATTTGTATGGAGTGCATGTGGACGTATTCACTGACCACAAGATTTTGCAATACGTGTTCGGTCAGAAGGAGCTCAACATGCGACAGAGAAGATGGTTGGAGTTGCTCAAGGATTATGATATGAGCATCCTCTACTACCTCGGTGAGGATAATATTGTTGCTGATGCTCTTAGCAGGTTGTCTATAGGTAACACTGCTCATGTGGAGGAAGGGAGGAGAGAATTAGCTAAGGAAGTTCATAGATTGGCTCGTCTGGGAGTGTAACTTGAGGAGAACAATGTAAGTTGGGTTAATGTTCAGAATGGGTCTACTTCGTCCTTAGTGTAAAAAGTGAAGGAAAAGCAAGACCAAGACCCTATTTTGTTCCAATTGAAAGAAGCAGTCCACAAGCAGAAGGTGATGGTTTTCTCTAAAGCGGGAGATAGGGTGTTGAGATACCACGGTAGATTATGTGTGCCCACTGATTGAGTTCGATACAGGATCATGGCTGACGCTCATAGTTCTAGAAATTTCATTCATCCTGGTTCTACCAAGATGTACCACGACCTAAGACAAGTCTATTGGTGGAATGAAATGAAGAGAGACATTGTTGAATTTGTCTCTAAGTGTCCCAATTGTCAACAAGTCAAGGTTGAACATCAGAGACCATGTGGGTTAGCTCAAAACTTTGAAATTCTTGAGTGGAAGTGAGATATGATCAAAATGGATTTCATTACTGGCTTACCAAGATCCCGAAAGCAGCATGATTCGACATGGGTGATTGTTGATAGAATCACTAAATCAGTCCACTTTTTGGTAGTCAAGACCACTAATATAGCTGAGGAGTATGACCAACTATACATTCGCGAGATTATGAGGTTGCATAGGGATACCTTGTCCATCATCTTGGACAGAGGAGCTTAATTCACCTCTCAATTTTGGATATCTTTTTAGAAAGGATTGGGTACAGAAGTACATCTGAGCACAACTTACCCTCAAATAGATGGACAGGTAGAGCGCACTATTTAGACTTTGAAGGATATTTTGAGAGCTTGTATCATAGACTTCAAGGGAAACTGGGATGACTATCTACTATTGATTGAGTTTTGTGTACAATAATAGCTACCATGCCAGCATTCAGATGACCCCTTATGAGGCATTATACGAGAGGAGATGTAAATCACCGATTGGCTAGTTTGAGGTTGGTGAAGCTGAATTGATTGCACCTGATATTGTCCATTAGTCTATGGAGAAGGTTAAAGTCATCAGAGAAAGGTTGAAGACAACACAGAATCGTCAAAAGTCTTATACGGATGTGAGGAGAATAGAGTTGGAGTTTGAGGTGGATGATTGGATGTACTTGAAGGTGTAACCCATGAAGGGTGCCATGAGGTTTGGTAAGAAGGGGAGGTTGAGTCCACATTATATCGGACCATACCAGATTATGAAGAGGATTAGGAAGGTCGCTTATGAGCTAGACTTACTTCCTGAGCTAGATGGAGTTCATCCGGTATTTCACATCTCAATGCTGAAGAAGTGTTTAGGAGATCCAGCTTTGGCAATCCCTATTGAGAGTACGAGAGTGAAGGATAGTCTCTCTTACGAAGAAGTTTGAGTCCAAATCTTTGATCGACAAGTTCGTAAGCTGAGGAACAAAGAGATAGCCTCCTTCAAAGTTCTATGGAGGAATCAGTTTGTTGAGGAAGCTACGTGGGAAGTTGAGGAAGCGATGAAACTCAAATACCCGCATCTATTCGTGCCAAACGACAATGATGTTAAAGGTAATGTCCCTATCCTTAATACTATTGAAAATTCCTCTTGAGTTGATGTACTAATTCTATTCTCGAGTTTAAAACAGAGATCGATAGGTGATGGATAATTGAGAGTTTGAGAGTTTCCAAGTGAGGAATGAATGAGTTTTGAGGTTACTCATTCTTTATTCTACTTTTACTCATCATTCGAGGATGAATGATCCCAAGGAGGAGATGATGTAATACCTCATAAAATTATCAAAATTCCCCTAAAATATAATTATGCACACAACACGTCTTCCAAAGCTCTGATGGGAAATCCAAGATCGGATTTGCGATCAGCGTGGAAAATTGAGTGGGAAAATGGTCTCGACCCAATTTAAGAGCAACCGAAGTGAAAAATAATTTTCGCTAATTAATATCGGGACAGTGTTTGTCCGCACCCCTGGGGTGACACGGAGGGGGCGTGGAGTGACACTTAAAGTTTTTTTTTATTTTGATGGGAATTTAAATTTTCTGAAAATTACGAAAATACATTGGTCTGCGCTCCTGGCGTGTCGCAGACCAATGTACATATTTTGAATATTTTTCTTTTAATTATGGGAAGGGCATTTTGGATGTTCCTAACCTATTCCTAAGTCCTAAAACATGTTTAAAAGTTGTTTACTACTGATTAAGGGTTTCTAAAATCCATTTTTCTTATATTTCTACGTGACAGTTCCTGAGATAAGAAGAACAGAAAGTGAAGGGTTTTAAATTCGGGTGCAAATTCTTGAGGGAGACTTGATAATTCTTCAATCCAGGTATGTAAAGACTACCCAGAGCATGAGATTGTTCTCTCATGTGCCCCATGAATGAGTTAGGTTAATAGTAGAATGTAATTGGTCCTATTATGATTTCTTGAATGTAATTTTGAAAATTTTCTTTAATTATTACTTATTTCTCTTAAAATTGATAATCATCATACTTGTATTTACTTATTTCATGTATTAATATATGATTGTGTACTTAATCTACATGATTTCCCTATTAAAGACGTCAAGAATTAACTAGGGGGAAAGTCTAGAGTCTTGGCTGTCTGAATGTATTGATTTGTGTGATCTGAGTCCTAGGGTAAGTATGTTGATGACTGAAATTAATGGAATTAGTGTTCTCAGAGTCTAAAGGAGGTTGAACCTGAGCTTTGAAAGAACAATCCTACTCTAGGAGTTGATAGATGATGAGATGAAGTGAGTGTTCCTGCCCTTGGAAGCTATGTGATTAAGGTTTTTGATTGATAGATAGTTTTTATGAGCAAATTGAGTCATGGGAGGAGTATTAGCACCGAAATGGATAAGAGTGAATCCCACTGGTACTCATTAACTATATGGCCAGCGTCAGAGAGGATTGGATCATGAAAGCGGATGTTTCCTTTGCCCCGCAGAGGGCTTGATACACTTTTTTTGAGATCCCCGATAAACTTGTTCTTTACCCGGGCAAGGTACTGGACAAATGTGGCAATGAGATCTCTTCATTGTATCAGCATCGGCTCATAGGTGGTGGTTGTCGGTTATAGAAACTCCCGGATAGGATTCATGTTGATAGTACTCTGAGGTTAATGTGATAAAGTCCTGTCCCTTACTTTGAGTTGAGGATGGGTGATTGATGAGCTGATGTCATTGTATATTATTTACTTTAGCCTATTTTACATACAGTACATTTCATGTACTAACGCTCTTTGGCACTGCATCATTTTATGATGCAGATTCTATAGACAGTGGACTTCAGCAGGCTAATCATTGAGGTTCACAGATCCCCCAACAAAGACTTGATGAGTCCTCCCTTGTTTTCGGAGGATATATTTATCTTTTATCTATTATGGCCTGTCATGGTACCTCTTAGCGGTTAGTTATAGAGGCTTCGTAGACATGGATAACTGATAGTTAATGTTGGGACTTTTTTTTTCATTTCCTTATTATTATTGAGTTGTTGTTTTCTTCGTACTCTATATGATAGTGATTGTGATAGTCTCATAGCCAACTGATAGCTTTTTTAATTTCTTAATATCTTCCGCAATATGAATTGATTGAACGAATGCGATGAGATTAGGTGGTTCTCTTGGGGGTTAGCAATAGACTCCGAGTGCCAGTTACGTCTATGGTACCCTCCCAGTGCATGACATTTAGGGTGATATTTATTTCATTTTATAAGACAGTTTAGGGGGTTAGTAGAATCCTAGTTAAGTCTACATCTGTTGCTGAGATTTCAGATATAGTTTGAGGGTTTACATCTATTGTTCATGACTAAGGATTAATACTTATAGCTAAAAAAAATTGTGTTGTATCTATGATATTAGATTTTTTTTGCTATGACGTATATACTTGTAGCAAATACTTTTGTTCTTTTGCCACAATAAATAAAATCTATAGCAATTTTTATATTTTAGATACAATATATTCTATTGTGTCAAATGACTTGATTTATTTGCTATGAAAAATTTGTGGCTATTTTATATTTTTAATCTTGTGATAATAATACTTGAATTTAGCTACATGTTAAAAAATCTATAGCTATAAAACTAATGTATTTGCACAAATATTTTCACAAAGCTAAGAATTCATTCATTTTACCATGAAATACATAAATTATAGCAAATTTTTCTCTTTTGCCATGAAAAGTGAAAATGTATTGCCATATTTTTTTAAAAACAAATTATATATAGATTAAGCCACAACTACAAAAATTTATTTGGAAAAATTACACAACTACACAACATATTTTACCATATTTTCTAATAATCCTTACCATAAAAAAATTATAAAAATCCCTTATTTCTAGTTTCTCTCTCCAACTTCTGAATACCTAGATTATTATTTCTCTCTCCTTCTTAATTTATTCTAAATTATCTCCTAATTCTAAGTATTCTAATCAATATCTACATAATCTTCCTATTTCTTATTCTCATAATTAATCTTTTCATGATTAATTTTAATTTTAATTTTTTTGTTATTATTTTCAAACTAAACAAAAAAGGAAAGAAATTAAAAAGTCTCTAATTCCTCCACCAAAACCTAATATCTTCCATTTTTCATCTACTTCTTCATAGCCATCTCCATTTTGATTTCAACGATGAGTATCATTCTAAAAAATAGGGAAATCCTTAATCAAGTATCCACTACCCAGATCAAGCACCTAATTTTAAGTATCAAGTATCTACTATACAAAAAACATAAAACTTATGTCAGGTATCAATTATCAGTTCTTTGATAAGAACAAACACTTCTTCTTAAAATATTAAGTACCTAATCCTCTGATTCCAACGATGAGTATCATTCTAAAAACAAGAAAATCATTAATCAAGTATCAACTACCCAGATCAAGCACCTAATTTTAAGTATCAAGTATCTATTGGACAAAAAAGAAATCATAAAACTTACGTCAGGTATCAATTTTGTTATTCTGTTGGCAACTAATGGACACAAAGGAATTTTGACAGAACTCTTATAATAGGTAACTAGTTCAAGTCTTTTCTGGATTGGTGGATCAACAAGGCGTCCAGGCGTCTCTAGCAATCGTGAACTAGTGAACATTGGTGTTGAACCCGATCCCTATCAAATCCGGAAAACAGATGCAAGCCAACTTGAATCTGGGGAAAAGTGTCCGTCGAGGAAAAACCCATGATTCTCTAATGTAAAAACAAAGCATTGAAGCAATAAATCAAGCCAATTTGTAAATTTGAAATCAAATACTGATTAATTAGTGAAAAGTATTGAAGAAAAGGGCACAGTTTATCTTTCTATCACTGTAGAAACAAAAGCTCCAATGAGAGAGGGGAATTGGATTTAATTTTCCAGTTCAGCCTATTTTTACCACAACTGATTGATTTGTTTCTTTTTTTTTTTTTGACATGCATTAAAGGAATTTTGAGGTATCAAAATGCCTAAAAAATATGAAATCTTGAGTAATTTAGAAAATAGTTGGTATAAAAAGGAATTAACCTTATACAATATGGGATTTGTAAAATTTATACAATTTATTCATTGTCATAAATTGAAGAATACTTCCATAAGCATCCTTAATCACAAGAATTTTTATAATATAGCTAAAGAAAATAGAATTAAAAAAAATCACATGCTTTGTTAGTCAAACAGTTACATAATGTAGCCACAAATTTATTTTTGAGATTCCAAAATAATTTTAAAGTTATATATAATTGAATTTTACAATTTTAAGAATAGTCGCAATATACAATTCTTTTTAAGACACTATCTTGTTTGAATCCGAAGTAATATAATTTTACCCTATCTCTCATTCCACGATCTTTAATTGATCTTTAGCCTGATCAACATTCGTTTTAATTTGTAAAGATACCTATAGCAATGGCAAAGTATTTTAGCATAAAAGCTTCATGAACAATTGACTATAAATGCAAGTGTGTGTATATATAGAATTTCAACGAGAATTTTATATTATATTCTTTTATTAAATTATTTAATATACAAAAACAAGAAAAAAAATTACAAAGTACGTACAGAAATAAATAAACCTATAACTTTTAAACTTATTAAAACATGTGGAAATAGATCTCAAATTTCGATATCAATTATAAAATTCATTTTTGGGCAGAAAATTACCTGTGTGTATATATATGTATTCTATTAAAATATTTAAATACGAAAACAAGAGAAAATACAAAGTACGTAAAGAAATAAACAAACCTATAACTTTTAAACTTATTAAAACATGAAGAAACAGATCTCAAATTTTGATATCAATTATAAAATTCATTTTTAGGGAAAAAATTACCTTTACATCAATAAAAATAAACAATCCAATATAATACCCATCAATTTAAGTCGTGAAAATAATATCTTATAAAAATATAGCATATGATTGTGTATGATAAATTATTTGTAATCTAATCTTTCTTTGAACCTACACATAACAAAAATTAGATCATCAAACTGAGTAAAACCAAAAAAAATTATATTATAAAAACTTATCTAATTCGCTTGGAGAATACCATGTAAATGCTAAAAATATTTGCAAACTATTATACATAAAAATCTGAACAAGTTAAATAAGAAAGGACTTCCTCGATTAGTTCATATGTATACTTATTAAAATTTTTAAAATTTCTTAAAGAAAATTCTGAAATCGCTATTAAAATGAGGGGAGGGGGATGGACATGTATGGGAAGAGGGGAATACCTAGGTGTTTGTTAAGTGGGAAGGGGAATAAGCTATTTAATTGGATTTGATAATTTTAGGGAAAAAATTTGATCTTTTCCCATTTTTAATATTTGGGGTGGGGGTGGGGGAAGGATCTTTTGGGATCTAAATGGGGAAGGGGAACACTCAAGAAAGGCTAAAAGAGATTTTCTTGGGAAATTGTTGCTTTTCTTACTATTTATTATTATATGAATATTTTTTGCTTCTTTTGTTTTACTATCTCATGAAATAAATATATATTTTACTTAAATTAATGACAAAGGTTAGTTATATATATAAAACAAATATCAACATGGGTTGTAATGTATTGGTGAGAGTGTTTCACCCTTAATTAGAGGTCTCGGGTTCGAGTCTTGGGAATGGAAAAAATCCTGTTGGGAGCGCCACCCACAAATAGGGCCTGCAGTATGCGATCCGAATTTAGTTGGGACTCCACGGGCTCCGAACACCGGATGAAAAATCAATATATATATATATATATAATAAATATTGTTCTAAAATTATATATTCCTTGGTTTTTCAAATAAATTCTTACCTTATATTTTATATGTCTCATATTAGTTGTTCAATAATAAAAATAAAAATATACCTAGAGAAATTACATAAGTGAAGTTTGAAAAAAGTTAAGTGTGAAGACTTTACAATTTCTCGTGGAGGTAGAGAGCCCGTTTTATAGAGATCATCAACTCATATTAGTTATGAAAATTCATTCTTTTTGAAAGTGGTAAACAAGTTTGTGAAGTTCTCAAAAAAATAATATTATGAGATAAATTAGTAAAATTATCCTTCTTATTTATGATTTATTAAGGTCATATAAAAAATGGAAATATGAAAAGGATGGACTAGTGTTTAGTTAAATTTTTGACTATTCTTAACTTAGAATTATTATTTTTTAAGTTTGAATTGTAGATAAGAAAATTATATGAATTCAAAATAGTTTTCTCTATCTCTAAGAGGGGCAAGTTTGCATACATTCTACTATTTTCAAACCCCATATATTGTAGTAGAAAGTTTTGTGTACACTCTACTTTCTTTAATTCTCATATTATAAGACTATATTAAATAGTGTTTATTATGATTGTTATTATTGTTGTTGTATTGTTTTCTGCTGTTGTTGTTGTGGTCAGCATTGTTGTTATTGTGGAATTTAAAATAATATATGAATTAAAATGTCCAGTTAAAAAAGAAAAAGAATAAAATTCTTAATGTCAGAAAATATATCCAATCTACCTAGATAGAAATATTGGAGAAGCAAAAATATATTGTGATGACAAATGTCAATTACCATACAATTCAAGTTTGAAAGTTATTTTAAGATGGAATTTTCAAAAAATAAAAAGAGTCAATTCAATCTTTTTTTATGTTAAAGTCGAATCAACTTGAATGATAAACATCTCCAATTATACTAGATTTTAAAAGTATTTTTAATAAATTATGTCTGAGTTAAATAACAATTTTGAAAATAGTTTACCAGAATAAAATTTGAATGAAACTTATTCAAGTTTTTCTTAAATTTAACATGATTATTTAATAAAAGGGGAAGACAAATGGATCTTCCAAACTCTCTCTTGCGGGGATCAGAAGAAATCCCGCCCAAGCCACTGGATTCCCGACCTGAAGATGTTCACTGGACTTGAGAACAAAGCGATGGACCCCAAACAAATAAGGAAGGCACGAATACAACACCCTCCTTCAAGAAGGTTCTCCTAACCTCAGTCACAACACCAATAAAACATGCACAATTTCAACGCCCTTGCTTGGACATCGAGATGGAAGATGAACATGAAGAGATAGGCTATATGGGGGATGAGGCTAACATCCTTTAAACAGAGGAGGAAAAGAAACAAATACACCTACCTTGGAACTACTCCATCATTATCACGACCTAAACCTGGGGCCTAGATGTGATATGACGAATGGGGAACTCGAAGGGACCCCAAACAAGCCTCTTAGCATATCATTTACACATTCTTGGTTGCGGAAACATAATAAGGCAAGCAAGTAACACTAAAGCCTAAGGGAAGCGGGACTTGGGACTTTCATCTCATCATCAACACACATCATCACTAAGGGAAGCCTTTCATAATAATATGACATAATAGGAGTCAAGCTCGATACATAATATCCATACTAAACAACTCCTCTAATACGAATGGAGCGGGGACCAAGACATCTCCCGATCTCACTCTCAAAGATAAGTATCCAAAAATTAGACAAGTCTTAGCAAAAGCATGAAAGTAAGTAAGATTGATATTGTCCCTGGAATTGAGGACTCGCCTAAACCTATTTTCAAACGATCTGGCTAGCCACGTGGAGAGGGAGGATGAATAGGAGCTCCGGTCCTTACATAGTGAGATCATATAGGTAAAAAGTATGCATTAGTACTTGGAATGTACTAAATATATGGGGTGCAATATAACGAAGACAAGGCCATAATATTTAAGATACATAATCAATAGATATAAGCTCAATATGACATGTATAATCATTGCTTAAGTTAAAACATACATATAGATAATCAAACTTGGATAACATAACATACATATGTGGGAGGATACCCTAACCAACATATAATACCAAGCGAGATACTACTTGAAATCCCGATGTTCACTCCACACCGGATAAGGAGTGGTCTACTTGTCAAGGTAAACCAAACTTGACCCCACATAGTGGGTAACTTGTTCTAGTTGGATCCACTAGGAAAATTCCATCTAGGGAAATAATATAAACCTGTGGTGGCACATAGTTAAGAGACCAAGACTTTATATAAGGTCCCCTTGGGTCGAGCCCCCATCTTAGGCCCCATTCGGTGCGAAGTCTAATCCCACCGAATACTTGAAATAATCATAATTTAATCATAATATGAATGACTTGCAAAAACATGATAACTTACCATGAGTAGCTCATTCATATACTTAACCTCTATATGTGGCGTATACCTTGTACTAAAGGGTAAAAACAATGCATAGACTTGACCTCTTCTAGTAGGCATTGCATTTCACATGAGGGTAGAGATTGTAATATGCTTATACCTACTAGTGAGCTTTAGTTTGTATATAAGGGTAAAAGAGTTGTCATGCTTGCCCCCTTTATGTAGACATTATTCACTCACAAGAGGATAGAATATAGTATAAGGGCTCAAATCTTGCTTACAAATAATAGGAACTTTTCATGAGTTTAATACGTGCTTAGTAGCCCATAATTTACTATAAGAATACTTGTCTTGCAAAACATGCAATAGCCTTTCACGAACATAAGAATCCTTGTCTTGTAAATTTTGTCAAACATGGTGAGTACATGTACATATGCTTAAAACCATGCAATTAAGATGTAAGATAAGAAGGAGCAAAATCAGTTCATTTCAAAGTCATTCAAATCTACCTACCAACATTATAATAAAACCCTCATCTTGGGTGTCATGAAATCCACCTTAAAAGTTCTCAATCTTTCATAGTTTTCATAGTGCATATCATGCATAGCTTCAATAGATATAAATCAACTCATGGAATAAGCTTTCAATAGGTATTCATGCATAATCAATCAATACTTGATAACATCAAACATAATTCATATTTATAATACATAATAAGAAGTAACATGATGAATCTAACCTTGAAATCATGAAATTTCATAAAAAGAGAGAGTTAGGCTCCATAGGTGAAAGGACCCATGGATGAAGACACACATACCTAAATTATGGAGTTCTTGAAGAAAGATTTGAGGAAGTCTTGAGGCTTGAAGTGGATTCTTGAAATCCAAAACAAGTTCTCGAGATTCTTAAATTTTAGTGGGATATTTGATGATGTTTTGGAGAGGATTTGAGAGAATTTAGAGAACTTTAAGGTTGAAAAATGACTAAGGAATGAGGGTTTCTTGTCTAAATAGACATTGGGTTATTACGCAAATGCCCTTTAGTGAAACTGGAAAATGAAGGAACCCGGAGAATTGGTCAGTGTCTAGTCCGCGATGTGGACCTACAGCGGAGCAGATTTTTCACCAGTCTATGTCCAGTCCGCAATGCGAACTTGTCGCGTACCCTCACTGGTTCATCTCTTGTAGGGAAAAATTATTTTTTGCTATGAGTCATCTAAAAGTTGAAGGCCATTCATTTCCTATACAATTTTGCCCCTTGAAAAAGAATATGATGTCGGATTTGCGAAATCATACATGAATTTTGAGATATCCAAAAAATATATTATAGGTCATTTTCGAAGAACATGAGAGGTGTTATAATCATACTGAAAATTGTAGAGAAAAGGATCAATCACATATACCTTAAATGGAGTTTATCATCTTTGTAGAAGCTAACGGAAGAAATCACACTAATCGACCTGAGCAATGACTATTTTATAGCTAAACTATACAAAAAAGAGAACACACACACACACACACGCAAAAAAAAAAAACTACTACAAGGACCATGGTTTATCAATGGATATTTCCTCTTTGTGAAATGTTGGCATCCTAATTTTCGTGGCCTCCAGGACGATTGAAATACATTTAGCTATTTGGATATGCTTGTTGGAACTACCCATGGAATTTTATGACTATGAAATCCTCACACGGGTAGGAAAAAAATAGGAAAACTGGTTAAAACAGATATATGTACGTTAGCCATACTGCGAGGACTCTACGCACGCATTTGTGTGGAAGTACCAATGAGGATACCGGTGAAAAAATTCGTTAATATGGGGGAGCATAAGAAACCTATACTATATGAACGCTCCGCCATCATGTGACCTCTATGCGGGATACTTGTTCATACTGGTTTTACATGCCCTACGAAGAAATAGAGCCAACAACAACAATATTTTTACTAGTTCGGAGTATCCCCCATCACCAATAGAGGAGGAATGGAAATTGATGGAATTTAACAAAAAACGAAACCCCCTAAAAAAGGCAACAACAAAAGATTCCATCGCCGAAGGAGCCGGGTATCAATGTTAAAATTGTTCATGCCGACATAGGTAAGTATCTTGAATCCCAGACTCTCAAATACAAGAAACGTACAACCGGGATACCAAAAATTCCCAAAGGTACGCAAAATGGTCAAAGCAAACAGACCAAAATACTTCCCATCTCCTCGCCCAATATTGACGTCACTAATGATGTCACGATAGCTGACGTGGAACAACCAACAAAAATTCTGAAAACAACCCACCCAAACTCTATGTCTTCTTAAACACCGTAAAAATATAGAAATAGGAGTTACAACCATCCTAAAGTGACCCCTTCTATAATACCTACCCCCAAATCAATTGAAGACACATAAATAAACGAAAACATAAACATTACAAAATCCACTAAAGACACAGATACAGAAATGTACATTTATACCCCTAGAACTTTTACCCCTAACTTTGAAAACCCTGATGACTCCTACATGGACACGCCTCAGACCACATATCAACACAGTTGTATTCTAGCTAGCAACGTCGAATCAAAAGCTCCACTTGTCTTTTCACAACTGACTCCATAATCTAGTGAAATATTTGAGGGTGGCCCTACAACTAGAAAAGGCATTAAATTGTTAGACCCCGTACAATATTTTAATTGACGTAAATTTGTCACGTTGGAAAAATTTCGTAAATATTGTGAAATTGCACTTAAGAAAAATTTTGGTGCATAAGTATAGGAGTTGAGTATATTGGGAAGTGCAATTTGAAGATTGGATTCGAAAGTCCTTAATTGGATTAAATTATAAAAGTTTGGGACCTAATTAAA
>JAABOM020015707.1:0-19025 GCA_011800125.2 Solanum clarkiae | reverse complement strand
ATGCTAAGAGATAGGAAATCTTTACATACCTCGATTTCTTTCTCCAACTAACTCCAACGCAAGACCAATCCAATTTACGCTTCTGGATGTCCCACGTCTACACAAATTACGATAACGCTAACGATTAACAACCATATCGGGTTTTAAATCCTAACTTTCTAGTTCCAAATTTTGTAAAAATTTCGGCAGCATCTCCCCTTAAAATATGCCACCCCGAGAATTCAACTCGGCTCAAATAATCAATCAACAACAACAACAACCTACAACATTAATAAACCTTCTCCAATACCATCACAATATCAAAACACCACAAAACGCTATTACGACATAATTGGTAAAACAGGGTAGCATTCATATAAATACATATCAACCATATTCAATCCTTCCTATATACTCCAAAAATTATAATACATCACTTCAACGCCCAACGTAAACCCCCAACATTAAAACATAACATTATACGTTCAATGGGGCTCCAATTCCAACTAACCTTCATGTAAACATTCATATAGTTTCCCAACACTTCTTTCACCCTACAAGGACTATTTTCATGAAAAATAAACATAAACACATGACTATAAAATAATATATCGACATATGCAAGCTTGTCCCCAATTCAAACCCCAAATTTGAAATTCACAATTTAACTAACAACCAATCCTCTTTTCATGTTTTACCTTTAATTTAACACATCCCTAACACCTCCACAATCTTTAATTTACATAAATGAAGCTAGAAATTAACATACCTTTCAAGCTCCTTACTAGACTCAAATCTTCCTAGCCATCAAACCAAGTGTTTCCTTGACCGACTAACATCTCCACGCCACTTAGGGGATCCAATATACCAAGATTGAAGCGTCAAATATTCGAAAACTTGAAAAAATGCAATTTTTTGTAGGATCACTTTAGAAACCCGAGAGGGTTCTACAGCTTTCTCTTGGTTTGCTCTTTTTTTATCTGTGTTGGACCTCTTCTTGTACAAGATATGCATACATTTATATAGGCAACAACTCATCCTCTTGAACTAATCAAAAGGAGCCACACACATGACACTACTAATAACTTAAATCTTAAGGACTAAACTTAGAATAAAATTTACATTTGGTCCCAAACTTTACCAAATTGAACTAATTAAGGACTTACGGGTTCTAACAGGTAGAAGGTCTTCTTGAACTCCGCCTTAAACTGTTCCCACATGCTGATCATACAGAGTCCCCTTTTATCTCAGCATCCTTTCGGTTCCACCACAACATTGCCATCTCGGTCAAGTACATCATGGCTGTATTGACCTTCGTGTCATCACTCCTTACCTTGTTACAATTGAAGTAATTCTCCAAGTGCCACAAGAAATTCTCCACCTCTTGCGTGTCTCTAACGCCTTTGAAGACAGGTGGCTTGGAAGCCTCAATCTTGGCCTCCCTTTCTCCAGCAATCCCAACGCATCTTCCGTCATCCACGCCTTCCTTAAGTGCCCTCATCCTTGCACCCGTAGCCTCCATGGAATCGCCCATGGTCTTCATGGTGGCACTCATAGCCTCTATCTTGCTTAGTACCTCCATGAGCCAGCACTCTAAGGAAGTGATGGTCTCCCTTATCTCGTACTCCGCCGCCTGGCACCTGCCCAATTCCTTCCAGATGTTGTCATTCTCATCAAGGGTGAACTCCTCCAAAGTCTGAAACTTGCTATCAAACTGATTCAAGCGATTGCCCAAGAACTCTACTGCTTGCCGGGCAGTATCCACCCTTCGACCTATCCTTTATTGAGCATGATGTCGGTGAGATCTTTGCCTCGTTCATTATCACTCAACTGCGTGGTCAAAAATGAGTGGGTTGTTATGGCCTCGCTTGGTTTCGGTCTGACTGGAACCTCCTCAACCTTCTTGGAGCCTTTCTTCCCCTTGCGTTTCTTGCCAACATCCAACATAACGTTGGCGGTGGTGGTGGCGTCTCCTTCACTTGCCATGCTTCCCTTAGTACGAACCTGCTCTGATACTACTCTGTCACTGACCTAGAACTCACGCAACACCTTCTGTGCAGTACTAGTTGACTTGCTCATGATTCTTTCACGATCTTGCAAATACTAGTAAGCCTTTCAACTTTGGATCGTTAAGGGAATGCTAGATTAAGAAGACAAAGAGCTTTTATAAGGAAGAGAACTTGTATTGCTTGGAAGAATTCTTTACAAGACTTCATTGTTAGAGGATTTCTTGTTGCCTAACAAATGAAATGGCCTCCTATTTATACTACTTCCTAAGGGCCAAATTGTAATTAATATTTACAAAACAAGTCCCTAAGTATTTACACTTTAGTCCTTCTCTAGATTCTTCCACCTAATTCTAGAGAGGACTAAAGACTTCAAGGCCTTTTCACAGACTTTTACATGTTTCTGGAACCTTCCAAGTCTCTCTAGTCTTGTCTTCAATCTTCTGCACAATTCTAGAGAGTTCCGGAGGCCTTCAGGGCATGGTAGACAAATTTCCACACTGTTTTGAGGTGGAATTTAGGCGGGACGTGTGACTAAGCTCACGTCCGGCCCCTTAATGTTGGTGGCAACATAGGGCGGCTGGATGACCGGGCAGTAATGGGCCTCCTCCTCAAGGACACATGTCGCACAACATAAAGCAGTGATAAGGCCCCCAAAAGCATACCCGGCGACCCTTATGGTCTTAGCCTTCCACATCACCAGTCGGAAGATAGTTCGATAATTCAGAGACATCCCCATCATGAGTGCATAGGTGAGGCACACTTTATCTCTCGTTACATTGGTGAAGTGTTGCCCCAGAAAGAAAGAATGTGTGATGATCTTCACCATGACCTAGGCCTCCTTGGACATGTGAGCAAATGGAAAATAGAGATGTAGAATTCCAACCAGAAATAGTGTGTCTGATGGCCTGATAAGGCGGGTGAAGTCACAACTCATTGAAAGCACCTGTTGGGATCTCTTTTGGGGTGCCTAAGACCTAGTTGATAGCAAGAGGTGAGAAGTTCACCTCCATTCCTTAAACAATCACCGATTAGGACCGGGGGTCCTGGCTCAGATTGGGGTAGAACACCCTCACCACACTCAGATTGTATGGCAAGGGTGCACGGAATAAGAACCCCAAACTCAATTGATTGCATCGGTTGAGAATCTTGGGGTACTCGTCCTTGAGGGAATCCATGACAATTGGTATGTCGGGGTAGTACTTTGTCTCATCGTAAGACTAATACCACTGTTTTCCCTCTCTATTGACAGTGTTGTCCCCAAATTGGGTCTACTGACCCTTCCTAGTGTCCTTAGGCACGTTGGGACGTATCGTGCCCGCTTTCTAGTGCTGGTAGCCCTTGGTCGGCAAGATTGACCTCCGCAGCGTGCATTTGAAGACATGGCACCTACAAAACATAATGCACAATCAATATATTGATAACACGTCCCACAACCCCACAGTTAAACTCAAGCCTGTATGGCAAGGGTACTCAGACTTCCCCAAGTCATACGGACTATAATCCTTAACAATTCGATACCGACTCTTGTGGGTCACAACATCACAATCCAACCCTAACACCATTAATCCTTTAAATTCATCAAGTAGGAGAACACATAGCAAACACCCCACACTTACACTTGGGTACAATTCTTATTAGAAGCACTACATAGTGCCTCAATCACAAAAAAATAACAATCCAAGAATCACCAATCAGCCCCAATTTATCAATTATTATCCCAGTCGACCCCCCACCCTCACTTGAACATTTTCACATGATTCGATATGGAGATCACTAAGGAAGAATGAAGCTTGATGAAGAACACAAAAAAATGACTCAAATTGTCCTCACAACTGACCGTACATGCTACTTAGGGTTCCAACCACAACAATCAAACATAAACCTCATCTTATGAATAAATTCAACACAAGGAATGCATACCCAACAAGTATCAACAATGAATCGCCCAAAAAAAAAAGAACCCACTTCGAATTTTACCCCTATTCATGAAGATGTTCCACCTTGAAGCCTTTAAATTAAGCAAGATTTGAGTTTAGCAAACATACCTTGGGTGAAAAGAAGACTCGTGTAGGGACAACTTGAAGTGCGATGTGAACTTATTTGAATTTGTGGGTAAAACAGGAAGAAAAAGAATGAAAATGGAGAGAATAAGGGTTTGGGGTTGAGGGGTACAGTAAAAAGGGAAGAAAACAAAAAGAAATGATTTTGGGAATTAAATATCCACTTCCAGAATATTGATTCCCATTTAATTCCCAAAATCATTTCTTTTTGTTTTCCCATTCAATTTCAAAAATATCCACTTCCAGAATATTGATTCCCATTCAATTTCAAAAATATCCACTTCCAGAATATTGTTTAGGGGCATCTCATGCCTCTGGGGTATGGCACCTGTTTTCTGGTAGGCATCACAGGCCCTGGAAAATTGAATAGCATCTATGAACAAGGTAGGCTAAAAGAAACCTGATTGCAATACCTTATGTGTTATTCGGTCACCCCTATGATGACCCCTATATGGAGAGGCATGACATCTCTCAAGAATTTGCTTCATCTCCATCTCTGGAACAAACCTCCTTACCATGTGGTCAGCTCCTTATTTTAATAGGTATGGCTCATTCCAGATATATGCCTTAGCAACGTGGGTCAACCTCTTCTTCTGATGGTATGTTGCATCAGGTGGAAAAATACCACTTACCAAGTAGTTTACAATATCAGCATACCATGGTAATTGTTCCACTTTAATGGCTAAAAGCTACTCATCCGGAAACTCTTCTCTGATTTTGTAGTTGCTCACCTATGTGAGCATCAGTTTCCAAACGAGATGGATGATCAGCAACCTAGTTTTAGCTCCCTTACGATCCTTGATCTCGATATCGAACTCTTGGACCAATAGGTTCCATCTGATCAGGCATGGTTTGGCATCCTTTTGATTAAACAAATACTTTACCGCCATATGGTCTGTGAACACCACCACTTGGGTACCCGCCAAATAGGCTCTGAACTTATCAAACGCATACACCAATGCCAACATGTCCTTCTCAGTGCCTGTATAGTTGCTCTATGCTACATCTAAGGTCTTGCTGGCATAGTATATGGAGAGAAAAATTATGTCTCGGCACTGCCCAGTACCGCTACCACTGCTGTGTCACTAGTGTCACATATTATCTCGAACGTGAGACCCCACTCAGGTGCTACCAAAATTGGAGCCTCTACCAACTTCCTTTTCAGCATTTAGAATGCCCGCAAACAATAGTCATCAAAATGAAACGATACCTCTTTCTCCAATAGGGCATACAACGGCTTCATGATCTTTGAGAAGTCTTTAATAAACTTGTGGTATAAACCCGCATGTCCCGGAAAGCTCCAAACTCCTTTGACTGAAACCGGTGGTGGCAGCTTTTCGATCACCTCTATCTTTGCTCTGTCTACCTCCAACCACTTTGTGGAAATTTTGTGGCCTAGGACTATCCCTTCCTTCACTAGGAAGTGACATTTCTCCTGGTTAATAATGAGGTTAGTCTCCTCGCGTCTTGCTAGTACTCTGTCCAAATTCTACATACAACTCTCAAACAATTCACCGAAAAGAGAGAAGTCATCCATGAACACCTCCACAAAGTTCTCCACCATGTCATGGAATATAGTCATCATGCACCTTTGGAAAGTGGCTGGTTCATTGCACAAACCAAAGGGAATTCTTTTGAAAGTAAATATTCCATATGGACATGTGAAGGTTGTCTTTTCCTGGTCTTTGGGTGCAATAGTGATCTAGTTGTACCCTAAGTACCAATCTAGGAAGCAGTAGTACTCCTGCTCATCAAGTCTGTCCAGCATTTGATCAATGAAAGGCATGGGGTAATGGTCTCTCCTGTTGGCATCATTCAATTTTCTGTAGCCCTTGCAGATTCTCCACCCCGTCACCGTTCTAGTTAGAATCAGCTCGTTCTTCTTATTGGTGACAATTGTCATCTCATCCTTCTTGGGAACTCATTCAACAGGGCTTACCCATTTTTTATTTGATATAAGGAAGATGATCCATGCATCCAACCACTTAATGACGTCTTTCTTTACTACCTCCTTCATAATTGGATTTAACCTCCTCTGGGGTTGAGCCACTGGCTTATGGCCCTCATTCATGAATATTCTATGCATCCATAGGGCTGGACTGATGCCATGGATGTTAGACATCTGCTACCCTGTTTCTCTCTTTTGTTTCTTCAGCACTGCAACAGTCGCTTCTACCTGGGCTGCAGTCAATAAAGTAGACAAGATTACAAGTAATATATTATTTTCATGAAGGAATTCATACCTGAGATGGGATGGTAACTGCTTCAACTCCAACTGAGGAGCCTCCTTTACTGAGGGTTTGAGTGGTGGTCCCAAGACCCTGTTCAACGGTTCATTCGTCTTTTTTAGCATACTCACATTGTGAGTATTTAGTACACTCTTAATTTCTCGGGCTTCAGCATCATCCACTAGACCTTGATTTAGCTACACTCTAGAGAGTGGATCTTCAATCTTAACCTGGCTCATGGCGACTACAGTATCTATCACTGTGATAGCTACCAGATCTTCATACGCAGGTGGTAGCTTCCTTTCCTTGTACACATCAAACACTTCCACCTTATCATGGGCTCGCATGGTGGGTTGCCCTGCTGCAACATTGATTAATGCCCCTACTGTAGCTAGGAATAGGGACCCGAGTATGAATGGGACCTCTGGGTCTGGCTCAAAGTCTAGGATGATGAAGTCCATGGGGAAGATGAGAGACCCCTCTTAGACTAAGACATCCTCCATCACTCCATCCGGCCTCGCCAATGACCGATCTGCCAGCTGCGACACAATAGTATGGGTTTTGGCCTTCTAATCCCAACTTTAAATACAGATAAGTGGGCATAAGGTTTATCTAAGCCTCAAGATCACATAAGCCCCTGACATTCAGACTACTCCTGATAGTTACTTGCATAGTAAAGCTTCCTGGATCTTTTAGTTTTGTTGGCAAGTGCAATTTGTTGAGAATCTTGGAGCTATAGGCCTCCGTCAGTGCCATAGTCTCATACTCATCCCACTTCATTTTGTTAGCAATGATGTACTTGACATATTTGGTGTATTTTGGGATTCCCTACAAAACATCAATCAATGGTAAGTTAATCTATACCTATTTTAGCAGTCCGGTGAATTTCTGAAAGCAGTCATCCTTCTTCTTCTTCTTGAGCTTCTATGGGAATGGAGGAGGAGGTTTTGGCAATGGAGCTGCCTTATCAGTGCTTGCGCTGGGATTGCCAGCCTCTTTGTTCTGTGTAGCAACCTGATCATCCCTTTTTTTTCTTTTTGGGGACCTATTAAGTTAAGGGCCTTCCACTTCTTTTGCTGACTGCATTGACCTGCTTCGGATTGGAATCAGTGTTACCAGGTAGGCCTCCTTAAGGTCTGGAGTTTATTGAGTTGGTCATTCTCCCAACTATTTTTTAAATTTTGCAGATCCTGCTCATTCCTCGAATCTCCTCTTTTTGTCTATTTTGGTTCACCAAGATCTTCCTCAACTACTCACTGTCCATCATGGTGTTTGGGTTGGCCTATCTCGTAAGGTGCTGGGCTGGCTGATTCTGATATGCATTCCCTCTTTGTGGTCTTTGCTGCGATGGCCCATGGTTCTACTGATTACCACCCCATGAGAAGTTTGTGTGGTTCCTCTAATTCGATTGTAAGTGTTCCCGAATCCTTGATAGCCCCCTCTATTAGCATTGCCCACAAAGTTCACTGCATCAGGATTAGATCCGCAAGATTCAACCATGTGGTCTCCTCCCCCACATAAATCACAAGAACCCGGTTGTTGTGGTTGTACCATATTGACAGAGTCTTGTTGTTGACCCATTACTATAGGTGCTTGTTGTTGAAGACCAAATGCCAAATTGTTAAAGTTTATGGTCATCATGTTCTGCATAGCCGCCATTTGAGCTTGCAGGCTCGTTATTGCATCAATTTCTAACACCTCGGCCTACTTCTGGACTATCAGTCAGTTGGATCCTCTATTACACTCTGGATTGCCCTGAGAAATTTTGTTGAGAAGAGCATACAACTCGTCGTACATCTTATCCAATACTTGACCCCCTACAGCTGAATCAAGAAGAATCTTGGTATTGGATTCCAATCCTTCAATGAAGGTGTGGACCAATACCTCATTAGCTTAGCAATGGTATGGACAATTGATTAGTAGAGTTTTGAACCTATCCCACGCCTGATGTAGATTCTCCCCATCCCTCTACTTGAAACTCAGGATCTCACTTCTAAGTTAGGCGGTCTTGCCAGATGAGAAGAATCGGGTGAGAAACTTACGAGCCAGATCATCCCAGGATGCTATGAAGTTTGGCGGCTCAATGGTGCAACTACCTCCGGGATTCCTCCAATATTGAATAGAAGAATAAAGTCATCCTCACATAGTCTTGGTTCACCCCTGTAGGAATGAAAAGTATCAGCAATTTCAAGAAAATTCCAAAGATGGACCTGTAGATCTTCATGAGGAAGCCCCCTGAGCTGTCCTAATATTTTAGCTCCCACTAGCCACCAAGCTCAGGCTTGACAAAACAGCTCATTACATTAGTAGTTCTCGGGATTGCTACATCCCTCACTGGCCTCGGTGCTGGTGGTGCATCAGCAGCAGGTTCTCTTGGTGCAGGTAGATTGTTGTTTGCCATGTGCTCCACAATAGAGTCAACCTCCACTTTGTTATCCTCTTGCTCCTCCTGCTCTACGAGTTTAATAAGCGTTGTTTCAAATGAAACACCTGCTTTTCTCATAGATTGACGAAAACAAGAGTCCTAATCTTTTAGCTTATTTATCAATCACCTGGATAAAAACACTACTAAGATCAAATGTAGCGCACACCATGAAACAAGACAAATTTGAGAAGTAACCAATTTGCCTTAAATCATCGGCAATGGTGCCAAAAACTTGTTGCTTCCTAGCACACACAAGTGTATATGGTCTCACAAGTAATATAGTGGCCCTACTTACAGAGTTGGGTTGTTGAACCTAAAGGATTTGATTGTAATTAGTAATCACTCTTGTTTATCACGTTTATAGTGCTTTTAGTAAAAAGAATTTTGGAATTGAGTAAAATAAATTATAAAGAACAAATTTCTAGTAAACTAATCTGATTTTCATGACAAGATATCAATGGATGGGAATTCCAGGGTTGTAACCTTCGTGACTCTGTCTAGTCTTAACAATGTCTACCTAAGTCTGGTTTCCTTATTATTGATTCACGAGGTTTAATTTACCTGAACAGGGTTGCATGCCTCTGCCAGCCTACTGTTATTGACTGTCTAACTACATTGTTGAACAAGGATAGATAGACCAATAAAAATGCATTACAGCTGCCTTCCCATATATGAACCAAGCGAGGTGAAAGGGTAGTTATCACTAGTCTCCTTTACACGAATCCACCTAGTTTCCTAGTATTGAACAAGCTCTGTATCCTATTGTGTTCTATCCACTCCAACATCTCTCAAATCCAGAGTGAACAACTAAATTACTCCCTAGTTGATCAGGCTACAAAGTATGGATAAAAATAACATAGGAATAATCGAAAGAAACCATTCATAGAAGTTAAAAGTTAAGAATTACACATAGTCTATGGCTACAACCCCAAAATATTGAGACTTAGCCACTTATGAACGTGGAATACATCATGAATGAAGTGGAAAACATCAAAATCTAAAGTCTAAAGATTAAACTAACCAAAATACGATGGAAAGGTGTTATCCATCGTCCCTCCTGCAGTTCTTGCCTCCAGAAGCAGAATGTAAACCTAAAGTCTAAGATAGAACAATAATAAAAATCTTGTAATCTGACTTTTCTACATCAGGTCCGCGATGCGTACCCCTTGTTTTTCTAACTTTTCACTTAAATTGCTGACTGGAAAATTTTGCACATCTTTTGCACAGGTCCGCATTGCACACTTTTCAGTTTCGTGCCTTTTTATCTTTTTTCAGCTTCCATAACCTTCTCCCCAAGTCTGCACGTGTTTTGGGTTTTTAGCTACTTCTACTGATTTTTCTCCTCCGAGTTCCAGGCTGTGTTCTTCCCTTAAGTCTGGGTTCAACTCTGAACTTTCCAATCAAAGAAAAATCCTACAAAAGCACAACCAACAGGCGCACTTGGCCCTGCATTATCAAATTAAGAGAAAATGACACTCAAACACCTGGGCTCTAGGAATTTTTCCTCTGAATTAACTCTGTTTATGTACATTATTGGCTAATTAGGCATATAAATACGCCTAAGATCACTACTCCTAGGTTCAAGACCCAGTTGATTATTCCTAGGTTTGAGGCCTAATTGGTTATTCTTTAGTTCGAGACCCTACTAATTGTGTTAGGGGGATTCTTTCTCTTGTGGGGGATACATCCCACCAGTATGTATGTTTTTAGACCATCTGGCTTTGGCTGACTACCACAACTGGAGGCCAGGTCGAGAACGGAGTTCGAGGTCTCATTTAATATTACGGGGATTCGAGGCCCCATGTGACTATTAGGGGTTCAAGGCCCCGTATGATACTGGTTAGTTGGTTACTTACGGATCCACACACCTATACACACCCTGAATATGTATGAGTGTACCCTATGGGCTTATGGGAGCTCAGGGGGCATTCAGGCTTAGACACTAGGGCCTTACACCCACGTACAACTGACCCCTAGATCATGTGATAATGAGAGTTGGGTTTCGTGGTAGTTTGTGAGTTAAATGGTGATTTTGTCAATTAGATTGTGCATAGGTGTACCTTCTGAGCTTATGGGGGCCCTGTCGGCATACATGCATAGACATTAGGGCCTTATACCCACGTACAGCACTATGTCTCAGTGCAGTGACAGTTGTGGTTTTCGCCTACTTGTGTTTCGTCAGTTAGTATCATTGCACACTACTTGGTTGGTTCACTTGGGGTTCGGTGATTCTCCATACATGCTTACTCTGTGATTAGAGTTCAGATTTGCTACATTTATTACAGTTCTCTATATTTGAGCCATCTATATTTACAATACTTCACTCAGTTGGTCGATGATGCGTACTGGGTGCCTATTACCGGTAATCACCCCTACATTTTTGCATCTTCTCATGATATAGGTCCAGGTACTAGCCATAGTCACTAAGTTTGGGGTGTGCACGCGATTCAGGAGACATTGGTAAGCATCAGGAGCTCTGGATATTCTACAGTCTCTTTCTATTTTGTTGACCATCTTTTGTATTCAGACACTGGACTTGTATATAGTGGGGTTTGTACGTGTAGATTGTTATTCTAGTAATGTATGTGTGTATGTGTATTTATATATATATGTTATATTTGAGTCCATAATAGCTCTGTACAGTTGACTTCCAGGTTCTGGGTAGGTTTCAGTTATTTATATTGTTGTGGTTGCTATGATTTTCCTAAAGAGCTAGGATAGTTACCTGTGATTTGGGTAATTGGCTTGCTTATAGTGGAATTTAACAGACACCATCATGACTGGGACTGGGTGTTGACATTCAAGGCCCATCATGAATTCAGGGAACTGTATATAGCGCAAAATTCAAGTCACATCTTATTTAACATAGAGTTGGAAACTCTTGAATTTGTGAGATAAAAGCAGAATCACTAAATTAAGTTACCATTCCTCATCCCTGGAATTTAGCATGAAGGGGAATCAATATGAAGATATATGGGTTTGGTCCATGGGGCATAACACACATACACAAGACAAGAATAAAGTATCACATTGACTAAGATATAAGGAACATATGAGATGGCAAAGCATTGATGTTTCATCCTGGTCAATCCAATGCTATCGAAATCTCAAGACCTTGTTTGGTTTATTACCTCATCATCTCCCCTTTTACTCAAAGGCCATCTCTCTATGTTTATGAATCGATTCTCTTTACTAAGCTATAAGTACAATTCTCCAAATGATCGGGGCATCATTATCCACAAAACATCTTAAACTCTCTTGTTACACTATACTCAAAGATATAAAATCGCTACTAAGATGTTCTTTTGAGATACTGCTCTCAGCTTCCTTCTACCTCTATGGGCATCTTTCTATACTTGCTACTCTTAATGGCATGCATAGCTACTATCTACAACTTTTATGATCTAACCTTTTCTCCAGTATGCTAACACTCAACTTCTATGCTCCTTGAAGAAACTTAGATTATGAAGGAAAGCTCATCATCATCTATATATAAACTCACATCGACCTAATTATTAAGGGTAACAACATGTTTACATCATCCTACTCCACATTAATAACTCACTGTACTACGTAGAATCTCATAGAAATCCATAACTTAAAGCTTCACAACACTCTACATTATCGGGGATACACATCTTAAGCCCATTCTTATCTAATAAATTATCCTCATTTCACTATTTTTGTTTATGGTTATATCATACTCATAGCATCGCATTCCTTATCAAGTCAACATCTTAATCTCAAACATACGCTATGAAAAACCTCTTAGAGCAGTTCTTCAACTAAGATAATCAATGTCATAGTATTATCTCCTTTTTCACAATACTCCTCAAAATTTAAGCTTGGGATTTAGTGTTAATCTATGTTCTCTCGTATTAAGCTAACTTACAACTACTAGATAGAAATTGGGAACATAGGCCAACTAAAATCTCGTGGTGAATAATCGAACACATCTCCTCTTTACAACTCAAGTACCATTCATCCATTTACTATACCTCTTTATCTGGCTAAACTCATAACTCTATGAATCTCATAGGACTCTTTCTTTAGAATCATAAGCCTAGTTTATATTACCCCATGACTACCTTCTCTCCTATTCAACATCTATAGTTCACCCTTATTAACACTATAATGCATCAACATAAACCTTTTTCTAGTTTGGGGAACACTCTAACCCATCCTAGCAATAATTCTTTCTCAATACCTCATCGTGGAAATCAAATGGTACTTACTAGCCTTTTTTCAATACTTATAGTAATCGACTCAGCACTCCTCTACTTATCTAATAGATACATAACTACTGTTACAAGCCTTAACAACCATCACATTCACTATCTAATCTCTTGTTTTCCACTGTCATCCTCCTAGTTCTAGGTTGACTCAATTCTGCTTATAGATTACAAGACCTCTCAAATCACACTCCCTCAAGTGGTAATATTAAACTTTTAGAAACATAATTTTATCTCTCATGGGTAATGTCGAAAATAAATTTTTCGGATAAGAAAGTTTAGGGTGTATTTTGATCTAGCTCAAACGCATGATTCAATGCCTAAAACTTAACAATTCAAATTCTACTATCAACAACGACATAACAAGCCTAAGGTTGATCCATGCCTAGAATGACATTAGGATTAATCACCTCCAATTTAAATAAGGTTAACTATGGTGTCTCTATGATGGACAAAAATGGTACAATCACTTTAGACCGGAAGCAAGGACATAAAGAGGATCAGAAAGATGCTTGGGGGATATATCAACTTATTATCCATATGTGGGGTCAGAAAATATATTATGTCACCTAGATCAAGAAAAACATAACAATCACAAGAAAGACTCGAAGCATACCAGTGACAACATCTGGGTAGTTCTCTTCATGTAGGCAACTACCTATAGATTGGAAATGATTGGTACCCCCGCTTGTACCCAAAGTAGCACCCCTCTGATTACCTTGAATTGGTGGTGCTGCAACAGAAGATTAAGCCTTGTTGCCCCACATTGGACACCTCCTCTGGAAGTGACCCACCTGGTCACACTTACAGCAACCGTCAATGCCCTTTTGACACTTCCCAAAATGAAGTTTTTCACATGTACCACAAGGTGGATTTCCTTTAGATCCTCGATCCACACTTTCTCAAGATGGAGGTTCCCAGACTCTGAAGGGCTGATTTTCTATGACCTCAGATTATATTTTTTTATTAAATGTGGATGAACTCATTAGTGTTGGCGTATAACTCGAAGGTCCCTTCAAAAAGGGGAACATGTTTCCTTTTTCTTATTTATGTTGACTATGCTCATGTCCTATTGACTTAGACTTTTTTTCCAAGGTGCTTCCTATCATTCTCCTTGTTCTCTTCTACCCATCGAGCATGCGCAGTAGGCTGGGTAGTAGGTGGCTCCTCTGCTCGAACCTTGATCCTTGTCCCAATCTGTGAGCGCATCCCTGTGAGGAAATCTCAGCGTTGACAATCTTTCTAAAGTTCACATGTGCTTGGAAGGCAAGGATTTGCAAAAGTGTAATGTACGAGTTAGAAGAGAGCTTTCCTAGAGTTTCACTCTATAACATGAATTAGAGTAAGAAAGAAGTGTAACTATTCCTAATGTCCTATAGCCTCCTGCTTATAAAATATGGTGCACAACATAGCCATAAACAAGACTCTACTAGACACGACTCTATAGACTTCCTAGGACTCTTGAACTCTGTGCCTTGATACAAAGTTTGTCATGCCCCGGGAGGGTACCCTAGATGTGGCCAACACTCAGAGACGATTGCTAGTCCTCAAGCGAACCACTTAGTCTCATTATATCCATTCAATCATAAATCTAACACAAACAGCAGAAGACATAACTCGTCAAAAAACATCTCAATAGAATGAAATAATCAAGATAAAGTCCAAAGGCCAACAATCTGTCAAATCACCAATCAAGGACTAGTATGAAAGAACTAGCCAAAATCGTATCCAAATCAATAATCTCAGTCTAGTCTATAAAGTCTCTATTGAACTGTCCAAGTAGTGCCAATAACAGGTTCATGGCTATCTTAAATTTTAAAAAATGAGCAATCTAAACTCTAACTCTAAAAGCTAGATAAGATAAATAACGTGCATCCTCAGAAATTAGAGAGGGCTCACCAATTAGATGAAAGTGAAGAAGATCTTCAACGAAGCGCCTACTAGTGACCTGTAGTACCTATCTTTGCATCATGAAAAGATGCAAGTCCGAATTGACGTCAATACGTGAAATGTACGAGTATATAAAATGGCAAAAATAAAATTGATAAAGGTAGAATGACATTACCTCAGATAACACAAATCAAGAGTAAGGAACTCAATTAGGATTTTCCAAAAGTCTAAAGTGAAAATGCAGTATAAATAGGAACCAATCATATCTAATTCGATCCAATCAGAGTACTATCAAAACCTAGATGAGAGTTTCTCTTATTTGACAATGACCACGTATGCTCCAATGATCGTGCAACAGATCAGTGTGTTATTATCCATTTTATATCTTGCCAGGGTAAAGAACAACTCTGTCAATCATGGATCCATCAATCAAATCAAGTCTTATTCTTTTAGGACAATAGGGAAGCATTCCAAATTTAATAAATTCAGTCCATTCCTAAGTCTGGTAACATAGTTACTGAATTCAAGTTAGACTTACTCATACTCAATTCAATGCTCGATACTCCTCACAAGACTCAATGCTTATAAAAATAATCAATCCAATCAATAAGTCTCAAAAGGACTCTTATCAATCTATCACAATCGAGTCTTTCAGCCTATCAACCATCCAATTAGTTCTCAGTCACATCTTTCAAGAGGGATTTAGACACTGTGAAGAGAAATATCAATTTAGACCAACCATTGGGGTTCAATTATGAAAACTCTCAACATCATTAACTTCTATCAACATCATCATCATACTCAATCACAATCACATTCATATTGTTAAGGCTTTAGACTCAATCCCTAGGTTCATTCATGCAATCTTTTATTAAATAATATGTAGGATTTACAAAATAATTTATGTAAAACTATTTATTTAGTAAATCAAGTTTATAATGATCATCAAGCATATAAAAATACGTAGAATATATATAATTACAAGAAACCTTCAAAGAAACATGCATCGAGACTCAATACTTTCATAATATTTCTATTACCATCAATCGGAGCACATGGAAGAACAATTTCATGTTGTAGTTTAGCCTTAAATACCTGAGATGAAGGATGACAAGCAATCTTACAAGAATTGGCTTGAATTCCTTGAATCTAACCCTTTTTCTCCTCCTCTTCGCTCAAAATCTTTACTTATTTTTAGTGTAAGAGACTTAAGAATGGGTTTAGGAACCTTTTTTAGGGAAAACATCACCTATATTAGTCGTGGGTTAAGTTTAGGAAGGGTAGGAAAAAGTCTGGAATACCCGTCGAAAAACTAAAAATTTTAAACTATGGTGGACCTGGTCCGCATCGCGGACCTAGCCTCTCTCAGTTCATTTTTTTATAAAAAATTTTCTATCGAATTTCTAAATCCATTGAAAATAATAGAAACAAAATTAAGTATAGCTCTGTGACAGCTTCGCGACGCGGAGGTGCCGCGCAACTTGCTAGAAATTGCATCATTGCACAAAAAAATTATCTTTTGATCTAATTGCTCTAAAATTCAACCAAGACTATTTTCCCACATAATTTTTTGTGTTGATCAGGATTTCAACCTCGGATTTTTCAAAAAGATTTGGGATATGCATTATGTGAGCGATTTCTTATCTAGGGATATTTTGGTAATTTTACAGGTGTAACATATTGATAGAACCAATCAAATATAACATTGATGCATAGTAGGCATTTCAAGAGTTAGGATATAATATTACTCATGTGTTTGTATTATAGTATTTTATTTAATCCCTTGTAAGGACTTTGTATATTATTTTATTTATTATAATAAAAGTCTTTATTTGAGTACCTCATTATGTATAAATATGTGTCCATATCTTATATAACAGATGATTTTGTGTATGGAGTAATTTAATTCATACGCAGAAGATTAAAATAGTAAGTTTATATAAGTTTAAAACTAATGTTCATGATTAAAGATGAGAAAGGACAGACATCTAGGTGATCGTAGAACAAGATTAAATATAATTTGGTCTTAATCATGGGAGTAGTTAAATTTTTTGACTTCTTGTGCTAGTACATTTTGTATGTGTTGAACAGACCAATTCTTGAGAATTTTATTTTTGTTATGAATATTTATCAATAAATTCTCTAGTCCATTGCATGTACTTATACTCTTAATCTTGATATAATTATTATGAGCTATGTAATTTATTATATTATTTTAATCTATTAAAGGATGAGACTTTTTAATGAGTCAATATATTCCGAATGGATTGGATAATTACAAAGGACATTACTAAAATAATAATTAGTTGATAGAACTGTGTCTCAGTCTCGAGTTGAAGGCTCCCCTTTATGGCTACTTATGAGTTTTCACGTAAAAATCCTGCAGGTGAATTTTATATATGTCACGTGAAATAAATTAAGTATAAATAATAAAGAATTAATTTAGTCAATAAAATAAATTTTCAGAAGATTTAAATTAATTTATTGGTGTCAGTAATTCTAAAATGAGGAGTTAAATAAGATGCAATAATAGATTTAAAAATTAGCATTAAGGAGTGCAATTACATATTTTAGTAAAATAATATGTACTAATTTTTTACGATATGGTTAATTCATTCATTTGAGAATTATTTTCGTGAATGGAAGTCTCAGTTAAATATATCTTCAGTCCTTGTTATGCCTGATTAATTAGCAAGTTTGAGAAAAAGGTGTTTTTTAAAAAATAAAATAAAATCAGTGGTTTTTATTTTACATTAAAACACTAATTTGAAAATTTGTCAAATTAAAAAGGGATTTAAAACATTTTTGGTTTTTAAAGGGTATTAAATGGTCTAAAAATTTGGGATCAGTTGTTTCTTGAAAAAGGAATAAAAATGTTTTGATGCTTTAATAGGTTTTTATTGCCTCTTAATAGCCCCAGAAACGTTAATTCTTGAAACGACCCCAAAAAGTGCCCGAAAATGTGCCTCAGAATGCGCAGAATTTTAAATTCCATATAACTCAAAATCCATGCGCGATATCGAAAATTCGACTTCATATTCTTGTTAAGGGGTCAAAATTAGGGGAAAAGGATCTAACCCTGATTTAAGAGCAAGCGGATAGCAATTTCAATTTTCTAAAAATCGCTTATCCAGTGTAAGTCCGTGATGGTACAATGATGAGCCTCCATCATGGACATGTGTTGATTCAGTCTCCGCAACAGGTCCATGACTCAAACCTGTGCAGTTTCTGCCCAGTTATTTTTCTCTGCGGTCCAAAACTTTTGGGTCTTGGACCTAAGTATTCCCAAATATGTTTTTACCTATACTTAGTCTTATTTCACCCTCATATCATCCTAAACATTCCTCAATACTCAACAAAATACTTAGCCAAATATTTACTCTCAAATTCAAGTCCCAAAACCCTCGTCCGGATCTAAGGATTTCCACTCAAACTTCAAGTATCCATCTCTAATCTTCATCAAATTCATCTCCAAGCTAAGGTATGTAGGTTTCTTTTATGGGTTCTTTTCACTCATGATATCCAAGCATTCTTTTACTCAAATTGCATGATTTAAAGTTGATTTACAAATGGGTCTTGCATACTATGAAATTCACTGGACACTATGTTAAAGCTATGTAAAGTTGTGACTGTTTTGCTATGTTTTGCGCTATAAATCTTGAATCTATTATAAGATTTGATGAGGGATTTTGATGTATATTGCTTAAGGGTGTTACAAGGTGTTGATTGGTAGTTTTACAATAGATCTTCTTACATGATTTCATCTCTATATTTCATGATTTTATACTAGCATTACACACCCTCTAAGTGTTTGACAAAATGTTCGGATGTGGTTTCTTGAGGAATTGAAGGTCCAAAGCATGTCTTATGAGTTGAATGACTTTATGATGATGAAATGAATGTTTATATGAGTTATATTTATGAAAAGTATCTAAGTTATTATACAATGACCATGCCTTGTTTAGGGGGTGCTACACCTTGACTACCTTGGTGGAGGGTGTGATGTCCATCAACCATTGTTGCGGGGTTGAAACCTTGATCACCTAATTGGAGGGTGTGTTATCCATTAACCGGTAAGGGGTTGATACCTTGACCACCTAATTGGAGGGTGTGACGTCCATTATATTGTTAGACCCCATAAATATTTTAAATTGAGGAGAAATGGTCACGTGGAAAATTTCGCAACTAATGTGTATATTACT
>JAABOM020015696.1:0-19026 GCA_011800125.2 Solanum clarkiae | reverse complement strand
AATTTTTTATTTTTTAGTAAGGGGGTTCGGGTGGGGGGAGTAGGGGTAGAGGGATAAAAAATTAAATTTACAAAATTTATATTTTTTGTAAATAATTTTTAAAATTTTATATTTTTTTATTTATGTAAAAAAGTTTAAATTTTTAATTTTTTTGGTAATTTTTTGTAATTATGCAAAAAACATTAATTTTTAAAATTTTTTTTGTAATTTGTTGTAATTTATGTAAGAAAATTTAAATTTCTAAACTTTTTGTAATTTATGTAAAAAAAATTTAAATTTTTAAATTTTTTTAAAATTTATGTAAACATTTTAAATTTTTTTAAAAAAATCATAATTTTTTTGTAAAAATTATTTTATTATTTTGTTTTTTTAAGGAATGCCACGTCTAAAATAGGGGTGTGACGTGTACAGGTTGTGCTTACGTGGATGGACGTGGCATCACAACATTGGACGAAAAAAATACGTTAGCGCTATTATACCTCACGCGGTTAGGCAGCTTGGACCTTGTGTCTACTTATTCAGGAATTGGCAAGTTGGAGTGCCTATTTGTACAAGTTGAAAGTTTGAGTCCCAACTTGCAATTCCACACCAAGTTTAGGGTCAAATTTGGGTATTGTGCCTTTTTTAAACTATAAATAGGTGGAATAGTGTTAGATGACGTGACATTTTATTTTTTTTTAAAAATATAAATAGGTGGAATAAGTTTATGACGTGGCATAGTGAGATTGTACATAAAATTCATGTCATAGAGAGTGCATCTCACGCACATGGGCTGCTGCACAGCTGTGCCTACTTGATAAAAAATGGATAAGTTGGAATGCCTATTTGTGCACTTTGAAAGTTTGAGTTCCAACTTAAAATTTCGCTCCAAGTTAAGGGGTCAATTTATATATTGTGCCTTAAAGTAACTACACAATTGTTTTTAACGCTACTGGTTCACGCAAGTTAATTTAGTACTACTTTAGTGTAACACCTGTCAAAATTATTAAAATACCCCTAGATGAGAGACGCTTGCGTAACGCATCTTCCCATTCTCCGATGATAAATCCGAGATCGGGTTTGCAATCAACATAAAACTTGAGTGGGAAAATAATCTCGGTTGATTTTTATCTAAGACCCCACTTGTGGAGTAGGGGAGAAGTAGGGAACAAACGTGGAAATTTGAAAACTGCTCAGGGCAACGAGAGGGTCTACGACTCGTAAAGTCTTCTAGAAGTTGTAAAGGGTCCCGTAGTATAAGAGAAGTAGAGTCTCTGAAGTTTGAAGAAGAACCATTAGATGAAACCCCACTTATGATCTGTAGAACCATCTACGAGTCATAGAGAAAGTTTATTTCAATCTCAGGAGAGAAGGAGAAGAGCTAGGGTTAGGAGTTCAAATATGGAGGTCGATAGAGGATTGATTGGTTCTCCCAAATTCTAGGTATATAAGGCTACCTAAAGCGTTGGATTATGTTCATCCACATACTTCTTCGTCTACTTGAGTTAAGTTAATGAGTAATAATAGAATATTATTAATCTTGTGATCTTGAGTCCTAAATTTTGTACATGTCTTAGTCTTCATGTATGTATGTCAGTAAATTGATGAGTTACATTGTTAAAATCGAGACATAGGAATCTTAATTGTATGCTTGATATCCTAGCCCAAAATTTACGGTTCGTTGCATGCTAATTGAATTAAGATTATGAATTGAATTTTCTAATCTGAGTTAGTTTAGCCGGAGAAGTACACTTTCTTGTTTCATATATGCATGTAATGACTTATCTATTTTGTGTTATGTGTAGAGCATGGATGATATGATATTACTTGACCATAATTAGTGAGAGTCTTGCATGATATAAGTTAGAGTCTTGAGTCCCATTGCATGAATGATGGTCCTGAGTTATTGAGTTGTTGAGTTGTTGAATAATTGAGTTGAGCTATTGAGAACTAAGTTGACTTGATTGAGGTGAGTCTAAGAGATGAGGTTGCATTAATTTCTATAAGCGTATTTTAGTCTTATAAGGAGCATTGAGCACCGAGTTGGGTAAGAGGGACCCTAGAAGTATGTTACCCGCATAGAATAGTCGTGCAGTTAACTTTGGCAGCTCATGTCCCAATAGACAGACATTCTCTTTGGATCTGATAGAGAGGTAGAGGTTGACGTCCTTTACCGTGACAAGTTTAGGATGGGCATGGCAACAACATCTTTTCGTTGTACATCATCAAAACTCATGGTGGGGTGGAGAGTTATGTCGGTTAGAGAAACTTCTAAGCAACATTTGAGTTAACATAGTATCATTTTCAAAATGAGTTTCATAAAAACATTGAGTCTAATTTTGTGGCATGATTTCAAAACCTTAAACTTGCATATTCACTGAGTCGAGTCATGAGTTGTATGAGTTGAGTTTTGAGTCGAGTTTACTGAGTTAAGTCGAGCCCTGTGTGTTTACTTTAGTCATACTAGTATTCCATGTACAGACGCCCATTTGGGCCTGCATCATTTTATGATGCAGAGACAGGTATTAGATGACTTCAGCAGATGCACCGTTGAAGTTCATATCTGTGGTTTCATAGATGTTGAGCCCTCCTTACCTTCGGAGGAGACCTTTTTCTTTTATTAAGTATTTTATTACTTGAGTTGGGTAGCCATGGTCTATCATGTACTATTTAGATGTGATAGAGGCTTCATAGACATTGAGTAGAGGATGTTGAGTATTGTTTTTTTTACAACCTTTATTTATTGGAAACTACTTTTTATATAAAGACTTAGTTCAATTACTTTACAATCGTTTTTTTAGTATTATTCTTCCTTCGTTGAGTATGATGTGACGATGAGGCCAAGTAGTTCACTCGAGGGCTAGCAATAGTCTCTGAGTACCAACCACGCCAAGAGTACCCTCCCGATGCGTGATATTTAGAGTATCTACACAAGTGTTTTTAACACTAATGATACAGAAAAGTTAATTAAAGCATCGCTTTTAGTAATTTACACAATTTTTGACAGTATTCATACAAAATGTTAATTAAGTACCATTTTAAATAACAATATAATTTTGTTGGTGTACAAAAGTTAATTAAGCATTTCTTTCAAGAAACTATACAATTTTTTTTCACTTTGGTGTATAGAATTTAATTAAGCACGATTTTTAAATAACTACGCAATTTTGACATTGTTAATGCACAAATATTAGTTCCACGTATAATTCTTTTGACAGTATTCGTGTACAAAAGTTAAATAAGCACTTCTTTTAAGTATCTATACAATTTTTGATGTTGTTAGTGCACAAATATTAATTAAACATCCCTCTTGAGTAAGTATATAATAATTTTTTGAAAGCATAAAGGTTAGCTAAACATCCCTCTTAAACAACTATATAGTATATATATATTTTTTAAATCTACTATGTATGTTTTCAGCTCAGTAAGCTTTAAAGTGTATGACATTTTCTAGTTGAGATTGATGCGAATAATTTAAAAAATAAGATATATTTTATGTCATTTACTTAACTATCCAATAGATAAGTTAAAACACATAATTTAATTATTTTTTTTCCAAAATTTGAATTGAAAATGACATTAGAACACTTTTTTAAAGTTTGAGTTATTTAATTGTAATAAACCCTACCTCAACTGTCTAAATGAAGTATCTTAACAAGTTTAAGAAACTGATCATATGAATTTTCTTATATTATATTTACAATATCAACACATATAAGTTAATTATAAATACAATATGGATAGTTTAATTGTTAGAGGAGAAATAGAATTCCCTTTTTTTTTTTTTCAAAAACTCTATTTAGTTTTGCTTGAATATTCAATATTGTAATGCTAAAATTAAAAAAGGCACAAAACTCTTCAAAAAAATATCAATTACTCTTTTTTCACCTAGATAAATTGTACAATGTGAATATTTGCGTTTTATTTTTTGGTGTTTTGTTAAATAATTTAGAGGTTAAATATTTTGCATGCATTATATATGTGTCATGAACGAAGATTCCCGAGTACTTAAATTATGTGTCAATTTTATTTCATACTTAACATATAAATTTAGAGATAATTACTGTTTGTTTGTATTTGAGAATGAAGTTGTAAGTAGTTCAATTTGGTGATTCTCTATTAGCAAGGCGCCAAACTTTTTTGTTTGAAGAAGTACAAGGAGATAATCTGGCATTGTACAATGACAGTGCTAATACTGTAAATTATTTGTGAAGCAAATAATGAAGTTGTGATTGTCACATTAACTAGAAGAGTTTTTACGCAATGAAACACGAAACTAAACTCAAGGAAAGTTAATTAAAGTAAATTATTTGGTCAATAGTGGTGCACAAAAGTTGATTAAGTGTCATTTTAAAGTATCTGCATAATTATTTAACATCGTTGATGCACAAAAGTTAATTAAGAACTTCTTGATTTCACTACATAATTTTTTGACATTGTGGATGCACAAACATTAATTAAACACTTATTTTAATTAACTACACATTTTTTTATACTGTTGATACATAAAAGTTAATCAAGCACTTTTTTAAAAATAACTACACAATTGTTTTGACATTTTTGATGCACAATTTTTAATTAAATAGCCCTTTTAGATAAATACATAGTAATTTTTTTTTGGAATTTATTGATTTCAGAAGTAGGAAGAGACTCCTTTAATTTTCGTTAATGATCTCACTGGCGTAGAGTTTATAATTAAGTAGTGAAGTTCATATATATATACTCATTTAAGTAGATTGTGATATTAAAAAACTTTAAAATTGCACATCATATACACAAAAAAAAGAGAAAAATAAAATTTATTGATAAAGATATATAAATAACTAATTTTTGGGTCTAAGAGAAGAATTATCCAAAATTATTTAACAAGAGCAAATTACAGAGCGATGTGAGATTCACTAGACAGAAACATAAATAACACACATAGATGAATTCATTAGCTGGAGGAGTTCATAATAGCAAGGAACTCTTCATAACTGTGAGGTATCAAATCCATTCCATTGCTTCGAAATCCCAATCAGCTAGAATAGCCAATGATGAACCTTTACCATCTAAGTTCATCTCATCATCTGGAAAGGAGTTTCCATCACTTTTTCTAATGAAGGAATAGTTGAAGGCAGCACCATTGGAGGATCAATGTTTTCTTTCTCTTCAACATCAAGGAAAAAAATAAAAAATATATAGCATAAAAATCAATGGCAACATTTTCATCACTAGGTAATTCCCCCAAATCTATTATTAACCCGAGTTCCTCATAATCCTTAATATCTAAAGGTGAAATTTCCTCCTCCGATTTTTCAACTTAAGTACTTTTTTCCTCATAATCCTTAACATCTAAGGGCAAAATTTTCTCCTCTAATTTTTCAACTGATCGACTTCTTTCCAATTTGTTCTTCATTTTTATCTCAACATTTTCTATTTCTACTTTAACCTCCTCAGTACCGGCCTCGTAACTAAGAGAGCCCATAATAATGGAGAAAGCAAAGCAAAGGAAGAAAAAGATATTGAAGATTATTTATATTTAGATTGAGTCAAGAGGTGAATGGATATATAGTGAGGAAAGCAAGTTTAGCGTTTTTGGATTATACACCAGAAAGCATGAATTAGCAGATAATCGCTCACACATGTTCACACAATTTGAATAATCAAGTATCATGTGTTAAATTCAAAATAACTACAACAAAATCAGTGATTAGCTAATGTGAACATATGCTTTTTAATTTTTGGTGTTTTACTAGTTAAGAGATTAAAAGTATGTGCTAGTTTAATTTGTTTCACATTTAACAGATTAGCTAAGAGATAATTAAAGTTTGTTTGTATTTGAGGATGAAAATGGTAAGTAATTTTATTTGGTGGTTCTCTGTTGACATGGCATTAGTGTGATTGGTAATATGTAACACCTCATATTTGTTTTAGCTAAGATTGAGCCATCCTACATATGATATAGAATTTCAATTGATAATTCTTAATTGATCATGGATGTTAAAGTTAATTTCTTAGTGTGAGAATAGAATTGGAGATGATATGAGATTGTAGTTCCAATGTAAGATTTTATAAAAGTTAGGTGAACCAATGAATTCTAGGTTGTATATATGTGCTAGGATCAATTCCTAAGTATATAAGGTATGTTCGATGTGATTTAGAGTTATAAGGGATCTTTAACATCAAGCCAAGTCCAAAGAATTTCTTGCAACTAAGTTTTCGTATGAGTTAATAGAAGGGTCAACTCCAAATTCTCATATATCCTAAAGTATAATGAGTTAGGTGACCCATAATATATAAAATTGAAGATATTTGAATTAGCTTTCGAACACATCCAATTTCGCCTTAATCCAAGTTTGGAGTAGAAAGTTATGACTAGTTTATTGTAGGCCTGCAGAGATATCTGAAGGTGCGCGATGGCTCCACATCGCAGACCAAAAGTGGACGCCTCACTGGATAAGCAATGACATTTTTTCTTTAATTTTGAGGGTACTTTTATCCTAATACCTTTGGGGGTCTATTTATGGTCCCCAAAACGTATAAAATTTTAGTTTTCATTATCAAAATCCTCTCCCTTCATTCGTAAACATAAACGCTCAAGAATCATCAAGAAAGTTATGAAGCTAGGAGTATCTTTCAAGATTCATCCTCAAAGTAAATTATTATTCATAAATTTCAATCTATCTAACCCGAATTTCTTCATATATTCATGAATCTCTAATAGAATTTTAAATCATAACCTAGGATTTCAAGAAAATGAATTCAAGAGTCCCAAGAAAGAATTCATTGATTCTTCTTCTCCAAAAATTATGGTTCTTCATTAAGAACTATAGAGAGTCTAAATCAAAAATTTAAGAATCAAAGAAAAGCTCTTCAAACAATGTCTTTTCAAGTTCTTTCACTCTAAAAGAACTACCGAGATCGAGGATTTTCTCTAAGAAAGCTAGTATTGATCAAATTTCGATGGTCATATCAACTTTCTAAGTATGTAAGGCTAAACGAAAACATGCGATTATTCTCTCATGTGCCCCATAGATGGTCTTAGATGAGAGTTGAAGGTTCTTGAGTCTACATGAATGATTATTGATTATTTTCTTGAAAAGTTTATAATGTTTACATGTATTTTCATATGTTGATGATCATCACAAACTTGTTTTCTTGAATTGAATGTTAGCATGAATTATTGCATAAACCTTACTTATTATTTCTTAAAGATCACATGAAAGAAGATAGAGATTGAGTCTAGATTCTTGATTGAGAATGTTGATAGAGATTATGATGGTGATGTGAGAATGATGATGAGTTGATAGAACTTGATGGTCCTTTGAGTCTCCATAAATGCACTATAATGATGTGTCTATTTGATTATTTCCTCATGATTTTTCTATGTTTTGAGTTATTGATTGAGATGGTTAATTGATGAGGTGATGAGAATCTCTATGAGACTGATTGAATGATGAGAGCCATTATAAGGCTGAGTTGAGATGAGTCAATTGAGATGTATTGACTGGATGGATTGTTTTATGAGCATTGAGTCATGGGAGGAGTATCAAGAACCGAAAGAGTAAGAGTTAGTCCAACTCGCACTCACCAAACTACGTAGCCAAACGTAGGTGAGGATTAGAACCATTACATCTCATTGTGGTTCCTTCTGGATAGAGTCCCTAAAATAATAGAGGACTTAACTGATTACTCGGGTCCTTAGTGGATTCGATTCGTCCCCGATATGGCGAGTATGGGATGGTTGTGGCAACAACGGTGACTTGTTGTATAATCACTGGCTCATAAGTGATTATTTTTGAATAAGAGAAACTCCAAGAAAGTTCCTAATTGAGTACTTTGAGTCGAGATGAGATGAGATGAGATGAGTCCCTCTGAGTCGAGATAAGATGAGATGAGTTGAGTTTAGTTCCTTTGAGATGAGTTCCTCTGAGATGAGTTTGATTTGATTGATGGGTTGATTGGTTGATGGGTCACTTATCTACTATTTATTCTTTCTTTAGATAGACATTTGACATATTGATTGATTTCTTTATTGAGTTAATATTTTTTCTATATTATTCTACCTGTTTCGATTTCACTCAGCTATTTTACATACCACTATATTTCGCGTATTGATGCCCCCTCTTGGACTGAATCATTTCATGATTCGATATAAGATTTGGAGATCGTCAACAGGCGTATCGTTGAGGATTTGAGGCGTTCAGCAGATTGGTGATCCTCCCCTACTTCGGAGGATTCATTATAATTATTTCATCTTGCTTTAGAGTTAGATTTGCTTTATTTTGATTGATGTATCCATAGGTCTGTCATTGGCACCCCTTGATAGTGATAGAGGATTCATGGACTAGAGTCGAATGTTGATGTTAAGACTTGTTGTGCTAGTTTCTTTCTACTAGCCTTTCCATTTATAATATTATTTTGAGATTAGATGAGATATGGACATTTACTTCCTCTTACGTTGATTAGTAGAATGTATGAATGAATGAATGTGATGAGGCCAAGTGGTTCGCTTGGGGACTAGCAATAGTCTTTGAGTGTCGGTTACGTATAGGGTACCCTCCCGGGGTGTGACAAACTTGGTATCAGAGCATGAGTTTCAAGTGTCCTAGGGAGTCTATGAAGCCTTGTCTAGTAAAGTCCTTATTATTGGTGTGAAGAGCTCTACATCCATAATTTGGAGGCTATAGGACATTGGGAATTGTTTCTCTTCTTTTAGATTTTAAATCGTGAGATAGAGCTATTTCCTAAGAAGTCTATGATGATTCGTCTAATGCTCTAAACCTTTCAACTATGCCTCGTCCACAAGGTGATAGAGATAGTAATGTTCAAATTCTTACTGATGAGATCCCCTGCGATATAGAAATTAGAATGGTAGAGAGACTGCACCAAGCTTAAGAGAAGCCGACTAGTGTTCTAAGTTGATTGACTGGAAGGAGTACACCATTACTTCTATGAATCATGCATTTGAGTTAGCTCTAGATGTACTCAGACCCTCTGTTTTCCAAAACTTTCCCTTGATGTTATCCATGAGAGAGAAAGTTGTGTCTCCAAAGAGTTAAATGTTACCACCTAAGAGTGAGATATCAGGTCTTATAAACCCTGAGTAGAATTGAATCATCCTAGAGTTAGAAGGATAATGATGGAAAGAAAGGGATGAGATAGCAAGAGAGATGACTGATTGAGGCTTATAGTTAGAGATATGTATCCATTAGGTAACTGGGGAAGGGATGAGTCGATGACCATAAGCTTGATGAAAAGTCGAAAGTACCCTATGATTGCCATGATTAGATGAGGTAGAGAGAGAGAGAGAAAGAGAGAGAGAGAGAGAGAGAGAGTTAGTGTCACAATGTGTTAGAGCATGCGCCAAACAAGAAGGAAGTGTATGTTGATGTGTTGTAGTATTCATACTATTAAGGGTGAATTGTAGCTCTTGAATAAGGGAAAATAGTGCTTTTAATGTGATAGATCTAAATTAGGCTTATGATTGTATGTGAGAGTTCATGAGATTCATAGAGTTTATAAGCTTAGCCAGATAAGGAGGTATAATGAATGGGTGAGTGGTACATGAGTTGTGAAGAGGGGAATGCATTGATATACTCTCTATGAGATTTTGGTGGGCATATATTCCCCATATTTTTTTACCTAGTAGTGGTAAGTTGGTGTGATATTAGAGAGGTGTGTGATAGATGCACATATTAGTGGTAGACCCTAAGTTTGATTTTTGAGGAGACGAGTGGAAGAGGAGACAACATTGTGAGAGTGATAGTCTTAGTTGGAGATTTGCTTTAAGAGGCTTTCCCTAGTGTATGTTCGAGGTAAAGATGTTGATTTGTAAGGAAGTGATGCTATGGGTAGAATACCAGTTCCCCTTAGGTAAGATGAGTGAAACGAGGATAACTCAATAGATAAGAAGAGACTTGAGATGTGTACCCATGATTATGTAAAGATGTGTGAAGCTCTAAGCTATGACTGCTATAAGAGTCTAGATAGTATATTTGAGTTGTCAATGTGGAGTAGGTTGACACAAGCATTCCTTGTCATCCCAAGCAACTAGGTTGATTGGGGCTTATGGATAGACGATGATGATTTTTTCCATTATAGTCTAAGTCTTATACAAATGAGTTTATGAGAGAACAAAAGTTGAGCATTAGCTAGCAAAAGAAGAGGTTAGATAGTAAATGTTGTAGGAAGTACTTATGTATGCCATTAACAGCAAAAAATATATAGAGAGATTTCCATAGAGACAAGAGGAAGCTGAGAGTGGTATCTTTAAAGAGAGTCTTAGTGGCTAATTTATTTATGCAACTATAGAATGATAGAAGAGTTTAAGATGACTATTCTTATGAATAGTGATTTGTCGATCGTGTGGAGGTATATGCTTATAGCCCAGTAGAGGGAATTGATTCACAAAACTTAAGAGATGACCCTTGAGCTAAGAGGGAGATGGTGATGTGATAGATCGAAGTAGATCTTGAGTGTTCGATGGTGAGAGGTTGATTTGGATGAGGCATTTAGTTTGCCATCTCGTATATTCGTTGTACTTCAGTGACGATGATACTATATTCCCATCTGGCATACGACTGCCATGCCCATGGCCTAGTCCCATATACCACTTGTTCACTATTATTCATGATGAGTTGTGAGGACGAAAAACGCTGAGTTTATTCATTAACTTTGATCTTACCCCATGGATCTAAGAGTTTTCAGTCTTATGTTGAATGAGATGTGACATGAGTTTTACACTACATATAGTTCTATGAACTCAGAATGAGTCTTGATAGATGAGGGATATTGTACTTCATTGTGAAAGTCCTCAGATGAGACTTCTCGATTGAGTCGTGCTAATGACTATCGTTCCAAGTTCTTTGAGTGATCATGTCTTCCCATGTCTTGATAGAAATTTTGATGACAATGGAGGAGTGATAGTTGATGGGAGAGAGTAAGAGTTCTTCATTCTGATGTTATCTTATGCATGCACTAACCTTCAGCTTGTTATGCCATTGTTGATAGTAGGATGTAGTGATGACGAATTCCCCTTGGTCAAAATAGTGATGTTGATAGTAGTAGAAGGAGAATGAGGGTAGATGGGGAGGAGTCAATGTATCCTTGTTGTGACATAGGTGATGTACTTGTGTCATGTAGGGGTAGAGATAGGGAGGAGGAGAGAGATGAGACTTTATTATATGCAATAGATAGGTAAGAGTATGTTGATGTGTATTTGAGTGGGAGTTCATTGAATGGTGGAGGTAGAAGTGCTAAGTAGGCTTGAAAATTCTAAGATAAAGTTGAAGTGGTTAGAGTGATAGACTTGAATGCGTGATCATTGTTATACAACTATTGATGACATACTATCGAAAACTTTATGATAGTGAAGTAGCGAAGAGAACTAGTAATCTTTTAATGAAAGCCCCTGTGAAAGTATAAAGGTAAGTATTGAGGATTTGCTTTGTATGAATATGGTCGTCTTAAGGGTAGCACATTGAGGCTCAGAAGTAGGCTTGAATGGAATAAGAGGATGTGGATAAGTAGAGAGTTGAATAGGAGCTAAAAGCTTAAGTTGATAGAGTAGAGTGTCATGAAAAGGGCCACAATTGAGACGAGGTACTAACCTTGAGAGTTGTACATAGTCTTATGTATCGATGGTCCCATCCTAGATTGGAGTTGATGGTTTCCTTCTTGAGTTCGAAGGACCGATTGTCGAAGTGTTTAAACAATTCGAATTGATTGAGAGTCAACGTTCCATTCATGCTTGATGCTGAAAAATTCTAAGAAAATATCTCTACTCTTGATCTGAACTGATTTGTCTATTCTTAGTGACTTGTGATCGTCCAAATGGGTCGATAGTTTGATTTGTTGAGTGACTGATAAGAAGAGTCTTGATCGTTATTCGTGCCTAATAATGAGAATGTTGAAGGTAACATCCTTACCCTTAACTAAATTTATTGTCTATTCTTGAGTCTGAATAGAGATTGTTGATGGTGATGAGAAGTCGAAAGATTGATTAATAGATGTGATGTTGAGATGCGTTTTAGTCTATTCGTGCCTTGATATCAACTTTTACTCATAATTCTAGGACGAATGATCCCAAGGGAGAGATAATATAACACCTCAAAATTTTTTTTAGCTAAGATTGAGCCATCCTTCATATAATATAGGATTTTAATTGATAATTCTTAATTGAGCATGGATGTTAAAGTCAATTTCTTAGTGTGGGAATAGAATTGGAGATGATATGATATTGTAGTTCTAATGTAAGATTTTATAAAAGTTAGATGAACTAATGACTTGTAGGTTGAATATACGTGCTAGGGTTATTTCTAAGTATATAAGGTATATTAGGTGTGATTTACAGTTACAAAGGATTTTTAACATCAAGCCAAGTCCAAAGAATTTCTTACAACTAAGTTTTCGTATAAGTTGATAGAAGGGTCAACTTCAAATAATCATATCTCCTAAAGTATAATGAGTTAGGTGACCTACAATGTATCAAATCGAATATATTTGGATCAGCTTCCCAATGCATCCAATTTTACCTAAATCCAAGTTCGAAGTAGAATGTTATGACCATTTTACTAAAGGCCTGCAGAGCTATCTGAAGCTGCACGAAGGCTCCACGTCGCAGACCGAATACGGACCCTCACTGGATAAGCAATGACATTTTTTTCTTTTATTTTAAGGGTACTTTTATCCTAACATCTTTGAGGGTCTATTTATGGTCCCCGAAACGTATAAAACATCAGTTTTCATAATCAAAACCCTCTCCCATCACTCCTAAACATAAGCACTCAAGAATCATCAACAAAGTAAGTTAGGATTATATTTCAAGATTCATCCTCAAGGTAAGTATTCTTCATAAATTGCAATCTACCTAACTCGAATTTCTTCATCTATTCATGAATCTCTAATAGGATATTAAATCATAACATAGGGTTTCAAAAAAAGGAATTCAAGAGTCCCAAGAAAGGATTTATTGATTCTTCTTCTCCAAGAATAAGGGCTCTTCATCAAGAACTCTAAAAATTCTAAATCAAAAATTCAAGAATCAAAGAGAAGTTCTACTAACAATGTCTTTCCAAGTTCTTCCACTTTAAAAGAACTACTGAGATCGAGAATTTTCTCCAAGAAAGCTAGTATTGATAAAATTTCGATGGTAATATCAACTTTCCAGGTATGTAAGGCTAAACGAAAGCATGAGGTTGTTCTCTCAAGTGCCCCATAGATGGTCTTAGATGGGAGTTGAAGGTGCTTGAGTCTACATACATGATTCTTGATTATTTTCTTGAAAAGTTCATAATTTTTACAGGTATTTTCATATGTTAATGATCATCACAAACTTCTTTTTCTGAATTGAATGTTTTAAATGAATTATTGCATAAACCCTACTTATTATTTCTTAAAGGTTGCATGAAAGAAGATAGGGACTGAATCTAGAACCTTTATTGAGAATGTTGATTGAGATTGTGATGGTGATGCGAGAATGCTGATGAGTTGATATAACTTGATAGTCCTTTGAGTCTCCATAAATGAACTTTAACGATATGTTTATTTGATTGTTTCCTCGTGATTGTTCTAAGCTTTGAGCTATTGATTGAGATGGTTGATTGATGAGGTGATGAGAATCCCTATGAGACTGATTGAATGATGAGAGCCTTTATAAGGCTGAATTAAGATGAGTCAATTGAGATGTGTTGACTGATTGTATTATTTTGTGAGCATTGACTCATAGGAGGAGTATCGAGCACCAAAAGAGTAAGAATTAGTCCAACTCGCATTCATCAAACTACGTAGCCAAGTGTAGAGGATTAGAACCATTACATCTCATTGTGGTTCCCTCTGGATAGAGTTCCTGAAATAATAGAGGACTTAACTGATGTTGGGGCCCCTAGGGGATTCGATTCATCCCCTACCTGGCTAGTATGGGACAGTTGTGGCAATAACAATGGCTTGTTGTACAATCACTAACTCATAAGTGATTGTTGTCGGATAAGAGAAACTCCCAGCGAGTTCCTAATTGAGTACTCTAAGTCGAGATGAGATGAGATGAGTTAAGATGAGTCCCTCTGATTCGAGATGAGATGAGATGAGTTGAGTTGAGTTCCTTTGAGATGAGTCCCTCTGAGATAAGTGTGATTCGATTGATGATTTGATTGGTTGATGGGTCATTTGTCTACTATTTATTCTTTCTTTAGGTAGATATTTGACATGTTGATTGATTTCGATATTGAGTTTATATTGTTTCTATATTATTCTACCTATTTCGATTTCATTCATCTATTTTACATACCAGTACATTCCACGTATTGACGTCCCCCTATGGGACTGGATTGTTTCATGATGTAGATACAAGATTTGGAAATCGTCAACAAGCGAATCATTGAGGATTTAAGACATTCAGCTGATTGGTGAGCCTCCCCTACTTTGGAGGATTCATTATATTTATTTTATCTTACTTTATAGTTAGATTAGATTAGCTTTATTTTGATTGAGGTAGCCATGGGTCTGTCATTGGCACCACCTGAGATTGATAGAGGCTTCATGAACTAGAGTCGAATGTTGATGTTAAGACTTGTTGAGCTAGTTTCTATCTACTAGCCTTTCCATTTATAATATTATTTTGAGATTAGATGAGATGTGCACATTTACTTCCTTATGTCTTCCGCTAATTAGTAGAATATATGCATGAATGAATGTGATGAGGCCAAGTGGTTCGCTTGGGGATTACCAATAGTCTCTAAGTGCCGGTTACATCTAGGGTACCCTCTCGGGGTGTGACATAATATGATTGTGAGAATCAGAATATTAATGAACAGAGTATTTTTACACAATGAAACAGGAAATTTATATGAGAAATATTGATTCAGTCTAGTTGAAATAGGCAAATTTCCTTAAGAACCCTATTATCTTTTTCGGGAGTTGTTTCTTTTTTTGTTCCAGAACAACTAGAATTGACTTAACTCAACCCCCACCCTCGTTCTTTTTTTGGGGGGGGGGGGGGGGGAGGGGGGAGAGGGAAAGGAATCCAAAATCACAAAGAGAAATCTATATTGAAATGTCTTACGATGTGGAGATCTCCCCAGAGATGACATGACAACCCTAAACGTTTGGTTGGAGAAGAATCATTCTGTATAATATTATGTACTTTCAAATTGTCAAAAATTATAAAAACCCAGTCGAATACATTTCAATAAATAATAATAATCACTTATATATCAATCCCTTACATAAAACACTGACTTATGACATCTATATATAATAAATACACAAGAAAAATTAATGTTTCGGTTAATTTACATTTCATCAGGGAAAATTTCAACCAGATGAGAGATTTGGGCAATCAAAACCTTTAACTTTAGCTTAGCTGGTGCTTGAGTTTTTTGCCCAGGTAGTCTTGGTTTAGAACTCAATAATGCCAGACCTGAAGCTGAAGTAGATGTATTGATTAGTACTGATGATAAACAGGTGAAGTGCTTTCCAAAATTTGCAAAGCAAACACCATGAATAATTGCCTAGGCGATGACCCATTAAAGAAAGGAGGGGATGATGATGCTGATGGCGGTGCAACTATACTATCCTGTTACACCACATACAACAATGAAAAATTAAAGATAAATTTACACCATATATCAGTTCAATCACTACACCGTGATTGGATGTAAATTAAATTTCTTTAACTTTCATCTATATAATAGAAGCGTTCATTTGAAGCAGTGGTACAAGAAAAAAAACTCACCCATTGGATCAGCGTAAAAACGACAAAAAAGATAAAGCGGAAGAGTTGGTAGGCAAACGGTAATGTATACACTTAAGTTTTCTGGTAGTGCTTCATTGATGAAATTTTATATCAACAACGTTGTTATAAATTAGATCAATCTTGAAATTAAAATAAACTTTAACAGATGCAAATACTGATTCCCACATTGCTATTACAAAGAAATAGTACCTCTTTGAAAATGAGATCCAAAAGTAGTTCTGCTTCATTTTTTGAATCCAATACATGACCAGTTTTATTACTGTTCCTCCATTTAAAAAGAAACCAAGTTACACAATACTCTCATCTATCCAAAAAAAAAAAAAGGCAGAGAGACAAATCACTTGAAAAGAGGCTCCGTAGCCAATTCTGAGTTGAAAAGAGGGTATGGGACAAACAACTTGAGACTTAGAATTAGTGTTACAATTCATCGTCAAAAATCAATTTGCCAGAAAATTGATTCAATGTGAAGGTGTGAAACATCTAGTGTCTATTCTATACATATATTCCAAACAGACACTCCAGCTCATTTTCTTAGGTAGTGTTTGAGGTGACAAAGTATTATAAGGATAAAGTTAAAAATATTATAGTTGTCAAGATAAGTTTTCCCAGATATTATGGTACCTTTTATCAACTTTTATTTTTTGTAAGGTAACTTTAAGATGAACAAAAAGTGAGAGGGATAAATTTTTGTCTTCTCTGAATAGAAATCAGTGCACAGTATTCACCATTCAATCTTGTAATGCCAAGATGAAAAAATGCATAGGAGACTTCAAAAAATGTCGACCATTTTTGCATCTGGATGAATTTCACAATCTGAAAATTTTCTTTTATATTTTGGTGTTTTGTTAGTTTTGATATACGTGCATTCCACGTAAATGTCAAATTACGTAATATATTATTTTTTAAAATAATATCAATATTATTAAATAAAAAATTTAAGAAACGATTATAAACGAAATGAAAAAGTATAAGTTTCCATGAATAATGGGTTTCTTGTGTGTGTATCGTAAAAGTAATGAAATTAATGTACAAAAACATCTATTTCTATTTATATTAGAAAACTTAGATAGATGAATTTAAGTTTTGTGCAATCTCAGTGTACAAAGTTTCTACACTATTGGGTAATTTTAATTGTATTTAACGTTAATAACTTACTTTAATAAAGTAAATATAATTATAAAAACGAATATTGCAACACCTGGTAAATTACCAAAATACTCCTAGAAGAGAGATATGCGCACAACGCATCTTCCCAAACTCCGACGGCAAATCCGAGGCCGAAAATGCGGTCAATATGAAAAATTGAGTGGGGAATGATCTTGGTTGATTTTTAGAGCAATTGGATCAAAAGATAATTTTTTGATGCGAAAACACATTCCAGTAAGAGTGCGCGACATGTCCGCATTGCGGATTCATACATAGATGTAGTCACAATATTTTCTACGGGATTAGAAAACTCGATCGAAAAATTTTAACAAAAATTACCTCAAAGCAACCCAGTATGCGTCACGGACTAGGCCTCCTCGAGGAAAAGATTTTTTTTTTCAGTTTCGTGAGGGGCATTCCAGACTTTTTTCAACCCCTCCTAAACTTAAAACACAATCTAAATGGGTCGTTTTCAGCATAAAAGGGCTTTTACTCCCCATTCCTAGGTCCTTTCTTAGTTCTATCAAAGACTAGGGCTAAACAGAAGAGAACAAGAGTGAGAATTCAAGAGATTGAGGAGAGTTCTTACAAGTTTGATTGCCAAAGCTTCATACCAGGTTTGTAAGGATAAATTAAAACATGAAATGTTCTTTCATGTGCCCCCATTGATGGTAATAGAGTTAAGAGTATAATGAGTCTACGTGCACGTTTCTTAAATATTTTCTTGTAAATTATATATATGTATGTTATATATATTTTTATGTGTTGATGATCATCATAAACTTGATTTACTGATTAAATGATTTTACATTAGCTATTTTCACAAGCCCTAAATAAAGAATGCATGAATGAACCTAGAGATGGTATCTAAAGCCTTGACTTGAGTATGTTGATTGTGATGTGAGTGTGATGATGAGTTAATAGAGCTTGATAGTCCCACGAGTATTCATAATATAATTCTAGAGATGTGTCTAATTGACTTCCTCTTAATGAATGATCTGAGTCCTTAAGTTATTAAATGTAACAATCCAGTTATTGTATGACTTCATCGAAGCTTGAAAACGTCATTTTTAGCAAAATTTGGATCAAATGTCACCTCAAGGGAGACTACATTGTCCGTGTGAGGTCACACGACCCGTGTGGCCTCCAGTGAAGTGATACTTGGCCTTTATTTTGAGTGTGGCCTTGGTGTGGAGTTTCTGGCTAAGGCATATCACACTTGGAGCACACACGAGCTGTGTGACACTTCATGGACTGTATGGAGGGCCATGTGATGGCCTTGAGTTTGAAGCTCCCATGCTTAGAACAAAGTGTGGTCACACGGCCACTTTTATGGGCCGTGTGATGGCTCACGGGCCATATGGCCCTTTCGTGGAGCGAATTTCGCAAAATTTTTCTAAGTATGGGATCTTCAAGCTCAAGCTAAGTTCACTTTCAAGCCTTCAATTCAAGCTTATTTATGTTGTTTATGTCCGTCATGGGTCTCCTACATCAAGCCAAATTTAAAGGATTCCATCAGCTAAGTTTTTCACAAGTATTAATAGAAGGGTCAACTTTAAATGGGCATATCTCTTAGCACAAACTGAAATAGGAGGCCCATGACCTATCAAAATTAAGCTCTTTGAATTACTTTTCCAACGCACTTGGTTTCACTTCATTTAGAGTTCGGATGAAGAAGTTACGCCCGTTTTTGCAGAACTTGTCTGTGCAGGAGTATATGCGGGTTTCTTCATTTTCTCAGTGAAGTTCATTGCCCGGCGATCTCTTTCTCCGGCGAAATCCTCAGCGATCTCTTTCTCCAGCGACATCGAGCTAACGAAAAGCTACCAAGAGAAAGAAGGCTTATCGAAGAAATTCTTTCAATTTCTTCGACCGCCATTGATCTCTCGATCCTTCCCACACTCAACACTGGACTGTGGAGATTTGGATTACTGCCTCTCACCTGGATCGATCGGTCGGCGGTCGGTGCCACTGCCTCGACGTCAAGATTCTTCTTCTCTGCTGTAAATTAGGAAGGAGAAACGGTTTACGCAAAAAAAATTTGAAGACTTTTTTGTAGTCTCTAGTCTTGAAGTTCTATTAGAACAATGCCGAAAGAATCAAAGTTGCCAGATTCAGATCTCATCGGAGCTTCCGCCGAAAATCAAGATATCAACCAACAATTG